>CAUYPK010131250.1:0-11205 GCA_963574355.1 Loris lydekkerianus | reverse complement strand
TTTGAGGTTACTGTGAGCTGTGACACCATAGCACTCTACCAAAGGGTGACATAGTGAGACTCTGTCTCAAAAAAAAAAAAAAAAGAAAAAAAATTATATATCTTCTGTGATTTCTTTTCTGAGGGTTTTGTAATTTCCTTTGTACAGGCCCTTCAGCTCTTTTGTTAGATATATTCCTGGGTATTCATTTTTTTTTTTTCTTTTGAAGTTACTGTGAAGGGAATTGTATCCTTGATTAGCTTTGCAAGTTGGTTATTATTGGCATATATATATATATATATATATATATATTACTCAGTATATATATAAAATATAATATATATATATATTATATATATATACTAATATATATATACTACTCAGTATTCAGAGTAGTGTATATATATATATATATATATATATATATATATATATATATATATATATATAATAGTGATTTGTGGACATTGTTTTTATATCCTGAGACATTGCTGTATTTTTTGATCACTTCCCCAGGAGTCCTGTGGTTGAGTCTTTGGGGTTGTCTAAGTATGAGATCATATCATCAACAAAGAGTGAGGGTTTGATCTCCTCTGCACCCATTTGGATGCCCTTTATTTCCTTCTCTTGCCTGATTGTACTGACTAGAACTTCCAGCACTATGTTGAATAGTAGTGGCAATAGAGGACAACCTTGTCTGGTTCCAGTTCTAAGTGGAAAAGCTTTCAGTTTTACTCCAGTATAATATTAGCTGTGGGTTTATCATAGATGGTTTCAATCAGATTAAGAAATGTGCCACTTATGCCTAAATTCTTAAGTATTCTAATTAGAAAAGGATGCTGAATTTTATTGAATGCTTTTTCTGCATCTATTGAGAGGATCATATGGTCTTTGCTTTTGCTTCTTTTGATATAGTGAATTATGTTTATGGACTTGCATCTCTGGGGTTAAACCTACTTGGTTGTGCTGAATGATTTTTTTAATGTGTAGTTGTAATGTATCGGCTAGGATTTTATTGAGAAGTTTTGCATCTCTATTCATTAGTGAAATTGGTCTGAAACTCTCCTTTTTAGTTGGGCATTTTTCTGGTTTTGGTATCAAGGTGATGTTTGCTTCACAGAATGTGTTGGAGAAGATTTCTTCCTTCTCAAATTTTGGGAATAGTTTGTGCAGTATGGGTATAAGCTCTTCTTTGAAGGTTTGGTAGAATTCTGGTGTAAAGCCATCTGGACCAGGGCTTTTCCTTGTTGGGAGATTTTTTTTACTGTTTCTTTGATCTCAATTCTTGAAATTGGTCAGTTGAAGAGATCTATTTTTTTCTTGAATAAGTCTAGGGAGAGGGTGTGATTCCTGGTATTGATCCATTTCCTCCACATTGTCAAATTTCTGGGCATAGAGTTTCTTATAGTATTCAGAGATCTCTTGTATCTCTGTGTCATATATTGTTATTTCCTCTTTATGGTTTCTGATTGAGGTTATTAGGGATTTTACTTTTCTGTTTCTAGTTAATATGGCCAAAGGTTTATCAATTTTATTTATTTTTTTTCAAAAACCAACTTTTGGTTTTATTAATTTTCTGAATGACTCTTTTGTTTTCAATTTCATTAATCTGGGATTTAATTTTGGTTATTTCTTTCCTTCTGCTGGGTTTGGGATTAGATTGTTCTTCTTTTTTCAATTCATAAGATGGTCCATGAGTTTGTTGACACACTCTGTTTTTTGAATGTAGGCATCTAAGGCAATAAATTTCCCTCTTAAGACTGCTTTTGCTGTAGCCCACAGGTTTGGGTAACTTGTGTCTTCATTATTATTATGTTTGAGGAATTTAATGATTTCCTCTTTTTTCTCTTCCTGAATCCAACTATCATTCACCATAAGGTTGTTTAATTTCTAAGTCTTTATGTGGGGATGAATGTTTTTGCTGGAGTTGAGTTCCACTTTTATTATCTTGTGATCTGAGAAGATACAAGGTATAATTTCTGTTCTTTTAATTTTGCTGAGGTTTGATTTGTACCCTAGGATGTGGGCATTGACATTTGGAACCAAATAAAAAACCATGAGCTGAAACAACCTCTTACAGCCATCTGATCTTTGGTAAACCAAATAAGAACATACACTGGGGAACAGAATCCCTAGTCAGTAAATGGTGCTGGGAGAACTGGGTAACTACATGTAAAGGACTGAAACTGGACCTGAACCTCTCACCATTTATAAACATTGATTCAAGATGGATAAAAGATTTAAATCTAAGGCATGAAACAATAAAAATCCTCGAAGAAAGTGTGGAAAACACTTGCCTGGGGAAAGATTTTATAAAGAAGACTTCCATGGCAATTGCAACAATAACAAAAACAAACAAATGGGACTTAATTAAAGTGAAAATCTTCTGTACAGCTAAGGAAAAAACAACCCAAGTAAAGAGATAACCTTCAGAATGGGAAAAGATATTTGTATTTGATGAATTGGACAAAAACTTGATAACTAGAATCTATAGAGAACTCAAATTAAGCAACAAGAAAAGATCCTACAATCCCATATATCACTGGGCAAGAGACATGAACAGAGCCTTCTCTAAAGAAGACAGACTGGCGGTGCCTCTGGCTCAAAGGAGTAGAGCGTCGGCCCCATGTACCGGAGGTGGTAGATTCAAACCCGGCCCTGGCCAAAAACTGCAGAAAAAAAAAAAAAAAAGAGTTAGTTTTTGGTGGCGCCTGTGGCTGAAGGAGTAGGGTGCCAGCCCCATATACCACAGGTGGCAGGTTCAAACCGGGCCCCCCCCAAAAAAAAAAGAAGACAGATGAATGACTAACAAACATATGAAAAATCATTATCATCCTTAATCATCAGTGAAACGCAAATCAAAACTACCCTGAGATAGCACCTAACCCCAGTGAGAATAGCCCACATCACAAAGTCTCAAAGCTGCAGATGCTGGCGTGGATGTGGACAGAAGGGAACACTTTTACCCTGCTGGTGAGACTGCAAACTAATACAACCTTTTTGGAAAGAAGTATGGAGAATCCTCAAAGAACTCAATTTAGACTTCCCATTTGATCCTGCAATCCCATTACTAGGCATCTACCCAGAAGAAAAATAATCCTTTTATCATAAGGACATTTGCACTGAACTGTTTATCGCAGCTCAATTTACAATTGCCAAAATGTGGAAACAACCTAAATGAACACCAATCCAGGAATTGATTAATAAGCTGTGGTATATATACATCATGGAATACTATTCAGCCACTAAAAAAAATGAAGACTTTACATCTTTTGTATTGACCTGGATGGAGGTGGAACACATTCTTCTTAGTAAAGCATCACAAGAATGGAGAAGCAAGAATCCAATGTACTCTATTCTAATATGAAGGCAGTAAATGAGCTAATACAAGGGCGGGGGTAGGGAAATGAGCAAGAGGGGAGCGGGAGGAGGAAAGGGAATGGGGGCGTCATAGTGTATGACACACCTCTTGGGAGCTGGACACAACTATAAGAGAGACTTTATCTAATAAATGCAATCAGTGTAACCTGATTCTTTGTACCCTCAATGAATCCCAAACAATAATAAATAAATAAATAAATAAAAAATAAATAAAAAGGCTCGGTGCCTGTAGCTTAGAGGCTACGTCGCTGGCCACATACACTGAGGCTGGTGGGTTTGAACCTGGCCTGGGTCTGCCAAACAACCGTGACAATGACAAGAAAAAAACAGCTGGGTGTTGTGGCAGGCGCCTGTAGTCCCAGCTACCTGGGTGGCTGAGGCAAGAGAATCGCTTAAGCCCAACAGTTTAAAGTTGCTATGAGCTATGATTCCATGGCACTCTACCAAGGGCAACGTAGTGAGACTCTCAAATAAAAAATAAATAAATAGGAAAGAAGATAAGGTGTGAAATTCAGAAGAAGCAGAATGAGGACAATGAAGATACATTCTAAACAAGTCATCAAAAATTAATTCACAGAGGGAGTGCCCATAGTTTAGTGGTTAGGGTGCTGGCCACATGCATCAGGGCTGGTGGGTTCGAACCTAGCCCGGGCTGCTAAACAAACAAACAACAATAACAAAAATAGCCGGGTGTTGTGGTAGGTGCCTATAGTGCAGGCTACTTGGGCAGCTGAGACAAGAGAATTGCTTGAGCCCAGGAGTTTAAGGTTGCTGTGAGCTATGACACCATAGCAGTGTACAGAGGGTGACAAGGTGAGACCCTGTCTCAGTTAAAAAAAAAAAAAAAAATTAATTCACAGAGAAAGAATGGAGTACTGGGTCAAAACCAGCACCAGCACAGCTGTATAACCAACTTTTTTGTCTTTTTCTGATTAATGCATCTTTCTATCATGATGGACAATGATAGATTGCTGGGATTGGCAGAGAGAGGAGAAAAGCCATGTAAGGACCTGATACTCCATCAGAGTAGTTTTCATCTCTGATATATCCATCAGAGAGGTTACTTGGAAGCAAACTGGAAGTTGTGTTTGTTTAGAACCTATTGATTCATTTGTTCACTCATTCACATGATACCAATGTTTCCTGAGTACTCCTGTGTTCCAGGTGTGGCCACAAGCAGATGAATGAGACTCTGTCCCTGCCCTCAAGGAGTGAATGGAGAATCAGCTGTGCAAATGAGCTCTGTGGTAAGTGCCATAGTAGAGGTGCAGGCAAGGAGCTCTTGTAGTTTAGAGGGACAACAAAGTATCATACTCTCTGAGCCAGTGATTAGCTGATTTCCCTGTCTCCTTTCCCTTCCTGAGTTTTCCATCAGAAATTCAGACCTAGCCAGGTGCGGTGGCTCACGCCTGTAATTCTAGCACTCTGGGAGGCTGAGGTGGGTGGATTGTCTGAGCTCACAGATTTGAGACCAGCTTGAGCAAGAGACCCTGTTTCTAAAAAAATAGCCAGGTGTGTGGCTGGCACCTGTAGTCCCAGCTGCTGGGGAAGCTGAGGCAAGAGAATCACGTGAGCCTGAGTTTCAGGTTGCTGTGAGCTGTGATGCTATAGTACTCTATTGAGGGTGACAAAGTGAGACTCTGTCTCAAAAAAAGAGAAAAAGAAAGAAAGAAATTCAGACCTGATCATGTCCACGTCATTCCCTCTGCTTAAAAACTGTTGTTGGGTTCCCACCGACTCCAGGACTGAATCTGGACGCTAAAGCTGGACATACAAAGGCCTTCACAGTCTGGCCCAGTGGACTTTTACAGCCTTATTTCACACAACTGTCCCAGCTACAGCCCCTAATTTTTAGCCACATCGATCTGTAGTTTGTCTTCCCACTCCTTTTTATCTGGTCAATTCTTTGGCTTCCCTTGAGCCCTGGTTGAAATGTTGCCTTTCTGCTGCTTAAAATGTTTCCTTTCTGCTGCACTTTTCCTAGGTCCCCCAGATGTGGTGTGTTCCTCCTCTGCATTCCCACAGCTCACCGCCCACCTCTCTATTCCAGCCCTTCTGCGTCCTAGTGTAATTGTTTGTTTACGTGACTGTTTCCTCCATTAGGCAGTGTTTTCCTCAAGGGTGGGAATTGGGCCTTATTCTCTTCTTTATCTCCAAGATTTAGTACAGGCCTGGCACATAGTAGGTGGCCCATACATCTTTGCTGGGTGAATGAATGATGCTGACACGTGGCCAGTTGGGCCTGGTTAGTCATTGTCAGCAGTTGGTATTACTTAACATGAGGGATGCATAAAAAAATGAAGGGCAGCCAGAGTAGCTGAAAAACAGGCAGCTCTAGTGACATCATTAAGAAAAAAAACAAGGCTGGGCACGGTGGTTTATGCCTGTAATTCTAGCACTTGGGAGGCTGAGGCAAGAGAATCACTTGAACCCAAGAGTTTGAGGTTGCTGTGAGCTAAGATGCCACACAGTCTACCAAGGGTGACCAAATGAGACTCTGTCTCAAAAAACAAAAACAAAAACAAAAACAAACAAAACTGGAGAAGGCTGAGAGAATGCTCCCACTCACCCACTCATGCTTTAACAAAGGACTCTTGCTTCTAAGCAGCCCCTTTTTGTCTGATCTCCCATTCCCTTTCAAAAACCCAGTCATAATTATTCATGGTCAGTGGCATATCCAGGAAACACTTAGTTTACAAGCAGTTAAAACACACTAAAATAGATTTATGCAGAATGAAACTGATCCTCCCGGAAGAAAGGGAGTAAATGACATACCGTATATACTCGAGTATAAGCTGAGTTTTTCCCGGCACAAAATTTGTGCTGAGTTCGGGTTTTTTGTGCCGGCAAAAACTCGGCTTATACTCGAGTATACACGGTATCTTGGAAGGGTATTTGTTCTCCAGGGTTGCTCTTTGTCACTATATATCTACTGTACCAGTTTGGTCCAAACATGACAAACATCCGGAGGTACTTCTGAAGGTAGGGGTACTATGAACATATTAGGGAGCCCATTCCACAGTCATAGATTGGTGCTTCTCTGTGTGCAGCTGTCCAGTAAATGTGTGAGCACCTGCCCAGGGAAAGGATGGCTCAACAGCAGACAGTACCGGATAGCAGGAAAGCACCCCAGCACTGTAAGCAGGGGCTTGGTTTCCACTAACACCGGAACCACTTGGAATCACTTAACTCTTCCACACTCAGTCTCCACATTGATCAAATGGGAACACGAATCTCCACCCTGCCAACCTTAATGGGTTACATGTGAGGATCAGAGAAAGAAATTTTATGAAAATTTCTGGAGGCTAGACAAACAAAAGAGGTTTCACTTTCATTACAAAAATTCTAACTTGTGGCTATTAGGCCCCATTTGAGGTTTTATCTGTGGCTAGCACTCATCAATAGATTAGCAAAGGCACACTTAGGACCATACCCTAATAGTTTATTTAAGAGTCCACACAAGGATGATTCATTACCTTGCCACACTCAAACCAACAGCATTTTAATGTCCTTCTAATGAAGACAGCAGTCTGCAACTAAACAAATACACCATTCGGTTGAGAACAGACATAAGGCAGCAAAAGCCTAGCACATGGAGTCCAGGTGTCCTCAATGGTTTTGTGCCATTCTTTCTCACAGTAGGCTTTGCTTCCTCGGGTTTGATTCTAGGGAAAAAAGTGCCTCCTTTTGCTGCTCCAATAAACCTGGAATAACATATAACTAGGCTATTCAGAGGACCAGTGTGATTGGTGCAAAATGTATAATGAAAAAAAAATGAAATAGGGTATTTCAGCATCAGCTTTTGCCAAAAGGCCAAAAGTCTGACACAAAAGTAGGGCAGGGAAGCAAAGGTCACGGAAAACTAGTCAATTGGAGTGATGGTCTACCTTGAGGTCTTACCTTAAATTATTAAGGCCATGAAATATATTAATGGAAACTTGTTTCCCTTACATCCGCAAAAGGATCCTAGGTTCCTTCACACTCTGTCATACTTCCCTGCCTTTCTGTTCACCATTCCCTTTGCAGTGAATGTACAGCCCTCCCTTCTCTCAGCCTAGACCAGCGGTTCTCAACCTGTGAGCCCCTTTGGCCTGTATTAAAGGTTTGTGGCATTAGGAAGGTTGAGAACCACTGGCCTAGACCTACTCAGTTTTCAACATCCAGCTCAGGCTCAGCGCTTGTAGCACAGTGGTTAAGGAGCTGGCCACATACACCGAGGCTGGTGGGTTCGAACCCAGTCCAGGCCAGATAAACAACAATAGCAATAACAACTGCAACAACAACAACAAAATAGCTGGGCACTGTGGTGGGAACCTGTAGTCCCAGCTATTTGGGAGGCTGAGGCACAAGAATCACTTAAGCCCAAGAGTTTGAGGTTGCTGTGAGCTGTGATGCCACAGCACTCTACTGAGGGTGACATAGTGAGACTCTGTCTCAAAAAAAAAAGATTCGGTTAAAATATAACTTCTTTTTTTTTTTTTTTGGCTGGGGCTGGGTTTGAACCTGCCACCCCTGGTATATGGGGTTGGCACCCTACTCCTTTGAGCCACAGGTGCCGCCTGACTTCTTTGAAGTCTTCACTGACTCCCCAAGGGCAGAGCTCCTTTCTCCCCCCACCCTGTGCCTCCATGAGGTCTTTTATAGCCCTGGGGCCAACATTGGCATCTTTATTTACATGCCTTTCTTCTCTATTGGACCTTGAGTCCAACTCTTAGGAGAAAGAACCGCATGTTACAAAGATGCTTTCTTAGCACAAACAGGGCCCAAAATGGCACTCACACAAGGCAGGTGGAATGAATGACTGTTTGAGCAAACAGTGCATGGAACTCATTTATCAGATCTGCACTGGATCCAAAGGGATGCATCATGTGGCAATGATTTAATGTGATATACATACTTCTTCAACATTGATCTACCTGATGAGCAACTACCTTGATGCTGGGAAGCAGCAAGAAATCTGCTGGCAGGGGCAGCCTGATGTTGTACCAATGAGGGAAAGCCTACAGTGACTCCCTGGCCCAGTCTCTCAGCTCTGTTCTTATAGCTTGCAAATGTGAGCTGGAAAAGTGCTGTTCCTCACTCCTACCTTTCAACCCTCTTGTGCTTACTTCTCAGGAAGTTTTCCAGCAGCACAGACAGCATCATTTTGTGCATTTGAAAATTGAAAATGTGGGCTCAGTGCCTGTTGCTCAGTGGTTAGGGTGCCGGCCACATGCACTGGGTCTGGTGGGTTCAAACCTGGCCCTGGCCTGCTAAAGAAACAAACAAAAAAAATATCTGGGCTTTGTGGTGGGCACCTGTAGTCCCAGCTACTTGGGAAGCTGAGGCAAGAGAATTGCTTGAGCCCAAGAGTTTAAGGTTGCAGTGAGCTGTGATGCCATGGCACTCTACTGAGGGTGACATAGTGAGACTTTGTCTAAAAAAAAAAAAAAGAAAGAAAGAAAGAAAGAAAGAAACAAAAAATAAAATTGAAAATGTGTCCATTACTAGAGAGGAATGCCTATCGGATGGAGTCTGATCTGGCCAGGGCTCCCAGAGAAGCCCCAGCTCAGCATCTACAGCCTCCAGTTCTCCTAACAATGAACTCGATGACTTTGGACATACTGCCTTATTTCACATTCCCCATTCCCAAATAGGGAGAATAATGAAGATGTTGCATGGATCGAGTCAATAAGAAGCTTGAATGAGATCCCTGTGGAAAGGGAGAAGCATTTTGAAGTTTTGCTTTTTTTTTTGAGATGGAGTCTCACTCTGTCGCACTGGGTAGTGTCATGTCATCATAGCTCACAGCAACTTCAGACTCTTGAGCTCAAGCGATCCTCTTGTCTCAGCCTTCTGAGTAGCTGGGACTACAGGCACCTGCCACTTCACCTGGCTAGTTTTTTTCTATTTTTAGTAGAGACAGTGTCTTGCTCTTCTTGATCTGAGCTTATGCAATCTACCCAGCTTGGCCTCTCAGAGTGCTAGGATTACAGGTGTGAGCTACCATGCCTAGGGTTTTATAGTTTTGGTTGTTTGTGCTTGTAAATGTGAATTACTCTGTCTCAAGCCCAGATGGGCAGAACATGGAGAGGAAGGACAGGCAGGTGGGCACCTCCAGTCTGGGCTGCACCAGAACCAGTGCACATGGAGCAGATGGGACTGGATGGGACAGGATGAAATGAGATGGGGTAGGGATGGGAGGGAAGAGATGGGATAGGATGCTCAGCTGCATGCAGGCTTGCTGACAGCTGGTCTCCTGCTCCCTGGTAGGGACCAGGAGCAGCAAGCTCTGAAGGCTGTGCCTCTCTTTCTCAAAGAGGAAGAGAAATGGAGGGCAAAAACAGATCATTTTCTCAGAGAGCTCTGGGATAATTCGAAGAAAACTAATATTCGTCTTATAGGGATCCCCCAAAGCGATGAAGTGGCTTCACAAGGCACAGAGTCTCTTCTCCATGAGAGTATTAAGGAGAACTTTCAGACATGCCAAGAGATTCTGAAATTCAGATAGCAGACAGTTTCAGAACTCCAGCACGACTCAATCCAAATAAGACATCCCCCAGACACATCGTAATCAATTTCACTGAAGTTAATATGAGGGAGAAAATTCTGAAAGCAGCCAGACAAAAGAAAACTATCACCTAACAAGTGCAAGACTATTAGAATAACTGCAGATCTCTCTGCTGAAACCTTTCAAGCTAGAAGAGGATGGTCATTGACTTTTTTTTTTAATTTCTTTTTTTTTTTTTTATTGTTTGGGATTCATTGAGGGTATAATAATCCCGTGTACACTGATTGCAATTGTTAGGTAAAGTCCCTCTTGTAATCATGTCTTGCCCTCAGAAAGTGTGACACACACCAAGGCCCCACCCCCTCCCTCCGTCCCTCTTTCTGCTTTTCCTCCCCCCCCATAACCTTAATTGTCATTAATTGTCCTCATATCAAAATTGAGTACATAGGATTCATGCTTCTCCATTCTTGTGATGCTTTAATAAGAATAATGTCTTCCACTTCCATCCAGGTTAATACGAAGGATGTAAAGTCTCCATTTTTTTAAATAGCTGAATAGTATTCCACGGTATACATATATCACAGCTTGTTAATCCATTCCTGTGTTGGTGGGCATTTAGGCTGTTTCCACATTTTGGTGATTGTAAATTGAGCTGCAATAAACAGTCTAGTACAAGTGTTCTTACGATAAAAGGATTTTAGATTTAAACTTAACCATTCAATATCTGGACTTAACAGACATCTACAGAACATTTCATCCCAACAACACTGAATACATATTCTTTTCATCAGCCCATGAAACATACTTCAAAACTGACCACATCCTAGGCCTCAAATCTAACCTCAGCAAATTAAAAAAAAAAAATAGCAATTACTCCTTGCATCTTCTCAGACCATCATGGAATAAAAGTTCAACTCAATAAGAACAGGAACCTGCACACCCATACAAAAACATGGAAGCTAAACAACCTTATGCTGAAGGATAGATGAGTTATAGATGAGATTAAGAAGGAAATCACCAAATTTTTGGAACAAAACAACAATCAAGGCACGAATCACCAGAACCTCTGGGATACTGCAAAGGCAGTCCTAAGAGGGAAATTTATAGCACTGCAAACCTTCCTCAAGAAAACGGAAAGAGAGGAAGTTAATAACTTAATGGAACATCTCAAGCAACTGGAGAAAAATGAACACTCCAAACCCAGCAGAAGAAAGGAAATAACCAAAATCAGAGCAGAATTAAATGAAATTTAAAACAAAAAAATTATACAACAGATCAATAAATCCAAAAGTTAGTTTTTTGAAAAGATCAATAAAATAGATAAACCTTTGGCCAACCTAACCAGGAAACACAGA
>CAUYPK010131249.1:0-11682 GCA_963574355.1 Loris lydekkerianus | reverse complement strand
CTGGGCAGAATTCAGCACCTTGGTGTGGTCCTGGCAGATCACAGGGTTCCTTTCACTTCAATGCCTAGAAGAGACACTGCTGTAACTCATGGATTGTTAGGAAAATATAATAGTGTCATGAAGGTAAGAATGACATCTCTCGGTACCACTGACAGAGACAATTTTGCAAAAGTATTTTTAGTAACTTCACTTTCATACTCGGTGGGACATTTAGATTGCTCTCTTTTCAATTCTAATGTCAAACTATCTGCTACTTATTTACCTGCAATTGTCACACCCAGATCTAGTGCAAACCTCAAAATTTACTATTACAATGTGCAGAAATAAAATTTTTCATGGAAAAGAGATGATGAGCCATATGTTACACAGTTTTTTTGTTTGTTTCTTTTTATTGAGACAGTCTCACGTTTTTGTTCCCTGCAGAACATCCTAATATCATAGCTCATAGCAAACTTCAACTGTTGGGATAAAGTGATTCTCGTGTCTCGGCCTCTCTAGTAGCTGGGACTTCAGGCACCCACTACAATGCTCGCCTATTTTAATTTAGCAGGCCCGTGTTGAGTTCGAACTCACCAGCCTCAGTTGCAAGTGCCTGGTGCCCTAAACACTTAGGTACAGGCACCCAGCTGAGTTAAATAGTTTTATTAAAATACTTTTTTTCATTATTTAAAATTTATGATAGCTGTGCACACATTTGCACAATAGTAGAAATATTTATACAATAAAACTCATCACAAGTACTACCAATTAAGATGATTCCAAAATTTTTATCATCTTGCCTTTTCTTGGAAAAACCTACTTCAGTCACCCTCATCACATATTGTAAAGTAAATATAACACATCATGTTATTTAGTTTGTAGGTATTACACTAACTACATCTAATAATTTCAAAAATTCTTTTTCTTTTTTTTTTTACTAGAGACAGAGTCTTACTTTACCCCCCTCGGTAGAGTGCTGTGGCATCACACAGCTCACAGCAACCTCAACATCCTGAGCTTAGGCAATTCTCTTGCCTCAGCCTTCCGAGTAGCTGGGACTATAGGTGCCCTGCCACAATGCCCAGCTATTTTTTTGTTGTAGTTTGGCTGGTGCCAGGTTTGAACCCCCCGCCCTCAGTATATGGGGCCGGTGCCCTAGTCACTGAGCCAAAGGCGCTGCCCAATTTCAAAAACTCTTATGGAAAACACTGTTATCAAACCTAACAAAAATAAATAATTTCTTTTTTGTTTTCTGAGAGAGAGAGACTTACACTGTCAACCTGCATAGAGTGTTGGGGTGTCATTGCTCACAGCAACCTCAAATTCTTGATCTCAAGCTATCCTCCTACCTTAGTCTCCCTAGTAGGTGTGACTATAGGTATACACCACTATTTGTGATAAGTATTTCTATTTTTAGTAGAGACTGGGTCTCCCTCTTGCTTAGGTTGGCTTTAAGTTCTAAGCTCATGCAATTCATCACCATTAGCTTCCCGGAGTTCCCAGATTACAGGCGTCAACCACTGTGGTCAGCCTACATAATTTCTTTTTGTGAAATAAAAATTTTTTTTCTTAATTTTTGTAACTGAAATTCAACACATATACGGCAACCATAGAATTTTCATGCTCCACCTATTGCATTCCATAAAAACAATATTTAGCATAGAAATTTCAAGGGACAAAATTGTAGGTATTTATTGCAGATAAAAGTTCATAGACAATAATTATTTATAAAAATATCACAGGAGGTTTGGTTTCTGTCCCTCATTGGGTAGGGCACTGGTCACATACACCAAGGCTGGCAGGCTTGAACCCAACCATGGCTTGCCACACAACCATGACAACTGTAACAAAAAATAGCTGGGTGTTGTGGCAGGTGCCTGTAGTCCCCACCACTTGGGAGGCTGAGGCAAGAAAATTACTTAAGCCCAAGAATTTGAGGTTCTTGTGAGGTGTGACACCACGGCTCTCTATCAAGGACAAGATAATGGCTCTCTGTCTCAAAAAAATAAAAATAAACATAAAAATACCATAGGAATACACAGATACTCCAAGGCACTTTATTCTGAAAACCATAAGATAGAGAAAAATACATAGAATTGAAAATAATGCATGTAACAGGGCAATAATAATTTTACTCAATTTTCAAGGGAAGACTAAGAGAATATGATCTCCAGCTAAAATTTTAGCTCTACTACATAGACAATTAATAAATGATATTAAAAAGGGGTGGTGCCTGTGTCTCATTGGCTAGGGTGCCAGCCACATATGATGTGCGAGGGATCGTGGAGTGGCTGTCATGACAGGTTTAGGCCTGCTGCTGAAATGTATGAAAGCAAGAAAAGACTACAAGCTCATATTGGCAAGTTGGGATATTCTTTATTTCCAGCCAGCTTAAATAGCCAGCAAGTCATGTACACACTGTTGATCTATAATCACACAGTACTTTACATAACATATTGTAAAACTTGATTAACCTTTTCTTGGTGCTTGTTAATCTACTAATCAACTGATATACATTTTTCTAACCCAAAAATAACTATCACATAAAACATATGTCAGCTGCTTTGCTTGTGAGCCTATAAGTCACAAGACCACAATAAAGAAAGAATAGATTGTTCCTTTAAATCTATGAAAACACATAGTGACCTGAGGGGCAGAAACTTATTAATTACATGACTTGCATGCATCATTCTCTGGGTTGTATCGCTGGGTGTGAAGTTTTCTGCTCCAAAGCCCCCAGGCTTAACATCCACATACCCCGGAGGCCAAACAGGCAATGAAACCTTTTAGTCAGTGAGAAATTGAAACTGCTTTTCTCAGGCAGTTTGGACACAGAGCATATAGGCTTTTAGCCTATATTTTCCCTTTCTTTTTATGACAAGTGGCATTTAAATCAGTCATCATCAAAGCCAAAACAACAGCATGTCTCTTATTATCTTTCTTTTTCTGATTAACTCTTTTACAAATAATATATAAAATCTAACCTAAAATTAATAATAAAGAAAATGAACTGACAGAACTTCCAATGAGCTCATGTATTTTAGGCATGGGATTCATTTGCTCAATATCATCAGCAATACCTTGTAAAATTAGATCACCATCTATCTTTTGCAACTTATTTTGGAAAGTAGAATACACTTTATGTTGCAATTCCACAATTTCATTTGTCAAATCTTCATGATTTGGCAAATGTTTTTTAACTTTCTCCCATGGGAACTTAGTTGCATTATACATGACAGGGGTTATACAAAATGTTGCTGTATTCCAATCACATTTAAGTCTGACTTGTTTCTTCAAACTAACAAACTCATCTCTAAGCATTACAACAACTTGTTCAACATCTGATATTATCATTATACAATTCTGTATCTATCTGGTTTTGAGAAGTCCATAACTGTTCAGAGTTTTTGTGAATCGGCAACAAAGTTTTGTGTTTTGACCTCTTGAGTCAGTGCGATACTGGCAGTGGCAGTGGTAGCAGTCACAGTGATGATTCCCAAGATGGTAGCTATCAGCAGCCTGATTAAGCACTTCCTCCTCTTCAAGATGCGATCTGCTAATAACTGCAACACAGACAGGGCAGGTGATTCTTGCCACTGATGAGCTAGGTTGAGTGGAAGCCATAAGCAAGTGCCATGCCCATAGGAAATACAGCTGTTTCTTAGAAGGATCAAAGCTGACAGAATTATTCATATAAGTGAACATTTGGCATTTTGGACAAAAAAGGTTTCTCATGGCTTTACTCAAGTAATATTGCCTTTCAGACACACAAAAGGTAATTGTAAACAAGCTTGAATATATCTTATTTATTTTACCTCAAATTTCATTTCAAAATCATGAGTACCAGAATGTTGATATAAACCTCCTGTCCATGCTTTAAAGGGTTGCGAGGCAGCAGCAACCTTCCATAGATGACTTTGTTTAGGGTAAGTCACAATCCCAGGCGAAGGGGGGGAATCCCCTGTTAGTTCATTTCATGGTACCAGACAACAGTAGACACTTACTTTGTCTTTATTAAAAGGAAACATATCTATCTAATGATAAATTAAATGGGACTGACTTTTCTGAAGCATCTACTAAAATGACCACTGGTCTCTAGTCCACAATTTCACCATTCATAGTGTTAACCTACATAAAAGGAAACTTACCTTTATATTTAGTCCAAAGAATCCAGTCTTTATTTTTCTTAAAGGGGTACATAGAACAAGGTGGCAATTCAGTGTCAATTAAAGCTTTACCAGTATTATTCCTATGTAAGAAATAAGCACTTAACATTAACATTTCTTACACCATATCTTTAGGATCTGACTGATTGGGTTTGTAATCAAAAATACTGATCCAAGATTGTAAAGCTAAATCTAAACATTGTGGCTTAAACCCAAAGCAAATAGGCAGACCAGTTACTCCAGTAGTGTAATTAACAATTACTGTGCTGTCTTCCTAAGGCTTAAAAGGCCCTCTAGTATCATAAAAACCTGGGATCCATGATGAGTCATTAACATATACAGGCACAGTAGGTTCCAGCCAACTTACTGCTCTTAATATAAAAAGGTTGTGGACATAAGTCAAATATTCAAATTTTTGTCCCAAAGTTGGGGTAAGAATAATAGCTAACATGCCCAAAAAAAGATTAGCAGGTGTAAATTCTTGCTGGGTCTGTATAACCACTTGTTTAGCTTTATTATCCAGATGTTGTAGTTGCTCCATTGTTCCCAGTTTTGAATTCTTCCTGCAGTAGATTCCTCGTCATCTCCACTTTTTGACCTTCTCCATCAGAGACATTCTTTGGAACTGAGATATTATCTCCCTTTGGAACTGGAGATATTGTCTCTTCTCCATCAGAGACATTCTTTGGAACTGAGATATAATCACCCTATTAGGTGATTCTTGTCTTTCCCCTTGTTGACTGGAGCTTGACGTAGCTTCAAATTCTTATCTGAAACACAAAGTGTAGTATTTCCTGTAGAAACACAAGCATAACCTCTCTCCCAATGTATAACATTAGCTGGGACCCACTCATTCTTTTTAATGGGTCCCTTATTGTACACTGGTTGATTTAGGGGCAGTGATGTTACAGTTATCCAATGCTTAAAAGCGGGTGTTTTATCTTCATCATTTAAATTTAAAGAATTTAAAGTAAAAAGAGATGAAGATAGTCTATTTCTGGGGGATATAGAATAACCCTCTCTGCTTTTCTTTTGTTTAATTAACATTTCTTTTAATGTTCTATTTTGTTTTTCAATAATAGCTTGACCTGTGCTGTTACCAGGAATGCCAATAATGTTTTATGTTATGTAATTTTATAAAACTCTGTTTATAAGCAGATCCATTGTCTGTTTTAATTGAAGTAGGCTTTCCCATGACTGAAAATGCTTCTAAAAGATGAGTAATAACAGCATCAGACTTTTCTGATGATAATGCAGATGCCCAAGAAAAATGTGAATAAGTATCAACACAATAATGAATGTATTTTAATTTTCCAAATTCTAGAAATTGGGTTACATCCATTTGCCATAATTAGTTAGAGTAAAACTCTAGGATTTACTCCTATTGGTCAATAAGGAGAAGTTAATGGTTGACAAGTAGGACATGAGCGAATAATCATTATTGCTGAATGCCATGAAATATCATGTCCTCTCTTTAATGCCTTAGCATTAATATGATATAAAGCATGCTCTTGTTGAGCTGTAATTACAGATCCAATTAATTTATCTACTACTTGATTTCCTTCAGCGATGGGTCCTGGTAAATTAGAATGAGCTTGAACATGTGTAATATATAAAAAAAATTGTCCATCTCTAATTAACTGTTGTAAAGAGAGGAATAACATATTAAGCTCCTCTGTGTTAAAAGGCAATGTAACTCAATTTTTTGGACAACATGGATGGAATATATCGAATCACTGACCACGTTTAAAGGCTGATTAGCATAACCAGTTAGCAACATAATTATAGCATATAATTCTTCCTTTTATACAAATATTTCAGGAGATGGTTGTATTTTTTGAATATTAGGTCCTATATATCCAGAAATTCCTAATTTGTTAGCATCTGTATAGAAAGTTTGAGCTTCAGATATGGGTTCTAATTTAACAATTCTTGGCAAAATCCTAGAATAATTTTTGAGGAATTGAATTCTTTTTATCTTGGGGATAATGATTATTAATTATTTCTACATAACCTGACAAGGCAATTTGCCACTCAGTATTAAGCATTAATAAATCATTAATTTGATTATTAGTTAATGGCACCCCTATTTTTTCTGAGTCTCTTCCTACTGACTGTCTAGGTGTTTGTCTGCCCTTTAAAATTACAGCAGGCATTTTATAAATATAGGTTTCCATCTTTTTTGTAGCTTTATTAGGTAAAAAGCACCATTCAACAAATGCCCTATCCTGGACTATTAGACCAGTTGGTGAATGGATAGAGGGAAATACACAAATAAAAAAATTATTAAATTCTGAAATACGGTTTAATTGAGTATCTTGAATATGCTGTTCTATCCATTGTCATTCTTTTTCTGCTTCTGGAGTTAAACTTCTAGTACTATTTAAATTAGGATTACCTTCTAAAAGTAAAAAAGTTTTTAAGTGCATACATTGGTATGCCTAGAGTAGGTCTAATTCAATTAATATCTCCTAATAATTTGTGAAAGTCATTAAGGGTCTTCAGAGGGTCTTTATGAATTTGAGCTCTATGAGGAATTATATTTTGAGATGTGATTCTATATCCTAAGTATTCCCATGGTTCCTGAGTTTGAATTTTATCTTCTGATATTTGTAAACCATACTCCTTAAATTTTTCTAGAGCAATTTGAAACAATTTTTGTAGTATTTGTAAGTCAGGGTAAGCAAACAAAATATCATCCATATAGTGTAAGCATATTCCTTCCAGGAAATTTTTTCTAATAACTTCTAATGATTGGTCTACATATAATTGACACAGATGGGGCTATTGAACATCCCTTGTGAAAGAACTTTTCAATTAAATCTTTTAGCCAGGCTTTCTGAATTTAAAGCTGGCACAGTAAATGCAAACTGCTCACCATCCTGAGGTGGCAATGGAATTGTAAGAAAAAAAAGTCTTTTAGATCAACAATAATAATAGAATAATGTTTTGGAATTAATGTGGGTTTAGGAATACCTGGCTGAAGAGTACCCATAAGTTGGATAATTGTATTGACTTTTCTTAAATCAGTTAACATTCTCCATTTTCCAGACTTTTTCTTAATAACAATAACAGAACTATTCAAAGCACTTGTGGTTGATTATACATGACCTGCTTGGAGTTGCTCTTCAACTAATTGATGTAGCACTTCTAATTTTTCCAAAGGAAGGTTCAACCCAGACAGGCTCATTTGTCTTCACTGTAGTGGCAAGACAAAGTGCTGCACAGGAGCCTCTAGGGAAAATCCTCTAGAGGTGTAGATAAACCAAGTCCAGTTTTGTCATTTCCTAGTCTGGTAACCTCTGGCTCTCTTGCAGGGGTTGGAAGTGTAGGGTTATAACCCATATTAAGCATAATATTCTTAGCTGCATTTGAAATGGTAGGAATGGTTAACATTGCTCCCCATTGTTGTAACTAATCTCTCCCCTAAAGGGAGACTGCACTTGGGGGTAATATACGGATGCAGGCTACCTGCCTGACCATCTAGGCCTATGCATTCTAACTGAGCTGCAACTTGTTCTATATCTGTCATTGTTCCTAGGCTGATAAAAGTTGCTTTTATTTTAGTTTTTGACCAATTTTCTGGCCACATGAAAGAGGCAATGATTTATACATCTGCTCCTGTACCTATTAGCCCTTTTATTTGTATATTGTCCTGTTTTATATAGTTAAATTATAGCTGTGTACATTAGTGTAATCAAGGGGTACAAGGTGCGGGTTTCATATACAATCTGAAATATTCTCATAAAACTGTTCAACATAGCCTTCATGGCATTTTCTTAGTTATTGTATATAGATATTTATATTCTGCATTTAGTACGTTTTGCCTGTACCCATTCTAAGCACCGTAGGTGTGGCTCCACCCCTTACCCTCCCTACCCTTCCACCTCCCTTCCACTTACTTGGCCTTTTTCTCATATTCTTGTGCTATAGTTGGGTTATAGCCTTCATGTGAAAGCTATAAATTAGTTTCATACTAAGGCTGAGTACATTTGATACTTTTTCTTCGATTCCTGAGATATTTTGCTAAGAAGAATATGTTCCAGCTTCATTCATGTAAACATGAAAGAGGTAAAGTCTCCATCTTTTTTTAAGGCTGCATAATATTCCATGGTATACATGTACCACAATTTGCTAGTCCATTCGTGGGTTGATGAGCACTTGGGCTTCTTCCATGACTTAGCAATTGTGAATTGGGCTGCAATAAACATTCTGGTACAGATGTCTTCATTATATTGTGATTTTTGGTCTTCTGGGTATAAACCTAGTAAAGGAATTATAGGACTGAATGGCAGGTCTATTTTTAGGTCCCTAAGTATTCTCCAAACATCCTTCCAGAAGGAACGTATTCGTGTGCTTTTCCACCAGCAGTGTTGATGTGTGCCCTTTCCTCTATATCCACACCAACATCTCTGGTTTTGGGATTTTGTTATGTGGGCTACTCTTACTGGGGTTAGGTGATATCTCAAAGTGTACATTGTCCTTAAAGTACACAGTGCCCTGAGGACATAAGTCATTTAAAAAAGTATGCCAAAAAAACTTGTTTTCCTGTACTACCAAAGCCTGCTTCCCTAGTTATAGGAGTGGCTTTCCCTTTATAATAAGGTAATATGAGAACTTCAGCCACTTGTTGCCCCATGGACAGATGAATAGGGTTGTTAGCTGAAGCAATAATTAAAATTTTCACCTGTGTAATCTACATCAATTACTTTAAGGTGGATATTGAATCCTTCCATAGTAAGGCTGCTTCTGCCTAAAATAAAACCCAGAGTGCCTGTTGCAATAGGGCCATAAACTCCTGTAGGCAATTTTATAGTAGAGTTTATAAGGCTGATGTTAACATCTGATAATATAGGTAAATCTAAAGCAGCACTTTCCTGTGTTGCATAAAACAAATCCTGTACTTGCTTTTTCTTTATTGAATTTTCTGTTGGTTCATTTGGGCATGAGTGAGTCCATTGCTCACAGGGAACTGTGTCAGAGAGCGGAGCTTTTGTTATTTAATTTCGAGCCCCGAGCTGAGCCCAGAAGGAAGTTTCCCTGGTTCTGTTTGGACTCTGTAGTCTCTTTTGATTTTAAGAAATTACCACCTTTGTCTCTAACTGATAGACATTCACTAGTCCAGTGCCTTCCTTTACCGCACCAGTGACATAAGTCTGAAGGTTTACTTTCTTCCTTCTTTTCTTTTCTACACTCTTTTCTGGTATGGCCAGGTTTTCCACAATTAAAACACTTAGTTTTATCTTTGTTTATTTGCAGGGCAGAAGCAATTGCAGTGGCCTGCAAATTGGCTTGAAATGCCCCAGAGCTAATTTCTCTGCAGCTCACAAATACTGCTCAATGGTTAACTTCTCCTGATTTTTAGTTCCTGCCAGCACATGCTTGCAGTCAGTGTTGGTGTTTTCAAATACTAATTGTAATAAAAGCATTTGATGGGCTTCTGTCCCTGGGATGGAGCACTCTATGGCAGTTGGTAGGCAAGCTACAAATTCTGCATAAGGCTCATTATTGCCTTGCATTATTTTTGTGAAAAACTGTCAAACTCCCTCCTTATCTTCTAATCTTTGCCAAGCGCTAATATATACATCTTTAATTTGGATTAATAAATCTTGTGATAATCCTAATTGAGCACGCACTTGTTCTGTATCACCAGATCCAGTCAATTGATTAACAGTAGCACTTGTACAGTGGGCCTATAATTTAGCTTTCTCCATCTACCACGCTTTAAATTGTAAAAATTACCTAGGACTAAAGTAGTTTTAGCCAAGGTTTCCCAATCAATAGGAAGAAAAGAATGATCAGTACAATAAGAATTTAGAATTCCAATTACATAAGGGGAAGTAGGACCATAGGCATGCACTGTTTCTTTCATGGTCCTTAGAAATTTTAATTCAATCTGAATGTGTACCGGACCAGTGTGGGCATCTGCTTGAATTTCTCATATTACAGGAAAAGCGGCTGCACCCTCCTTTTTTCTGAGAATTTAATTCCGTGGAGGAATTGGTGGTTCATTTAGAATATGCACTTCAGAGGACTCAATAGAAAAGTGGTATTTAGCAATGAATCTTGAGTCCATAGGATCATGCCATATAAGATATATGCCAGGTGGAGTGGAAGGAGACCATGGGCATCTCTCCATTTTAAAGGAGCTGAAGGGTCTGGTGGGGCTGTAGAGTGTGGCCAATAAAAAGGTGCTGCAGAGCAGACAGAGCTTGCCTTTGAACTGCCAATAAGCTGAGCTCCTTTCTTTTCTATCACAGTCATGCATTTATTTATGTCCTAAAAACCTTCAGCAATCAATTTTTTAAGATGCTCAAAGTTACTTTCTTCAGCAACTTCATTGCTTTCTACAGCAACTTCATCTATAGGTGGGCAACTTTTTGGGTCACTATCAAAGGTAACTAAATCACCAGGTGTAGCGTGTTTCTTTGTGGGTGTAACTCTGTCTGGCTCAGGAGTTCTCATTGACCTGCAATATACTGGTTGTTCAGGGATCTCTGTTTCCTTCCCTGACACCACCAGCGGTGGAGCAGGGAGTGGAGGGTGGGGTGAGGAGAGTGGGATATCCGACGCTTCAGAGGCAGATGCCTCAGAGCACAACTGAAATGGCTCCAATGCCAAAGTGACCAAGTGATAAGAACCCCAAACATCTCTACTAATAAATTCACCCTTTTGGTGAGCTCTTTTAAAAGCCCTACCTATATGCTTCCACACTTTGAAATTTAATTGAACTTTCTCTGGGGAAAACCAATAACAATGTTTAACAACTACTTGAAATCTCGAATGATTTTATTTTTTACTGGTATGTTCATAGGTGACAACAATGTTTTTAAAAGACCAACATACTGATCCTCCAAAGTAACATTCTGTTGTAAACTAAGAGTATTCCCCATGTTTCTTGCTAATGCCAGACGTTTCGTGTACTCACAGTGTGACAATGAACCATCTGGTTACAGTGTTCTCACTCCTACCTCAAGCAAATGACAAAATCAGTCTGCAAAGAGCCCAAAAAAAGGTGGTCATCCCTTGTTCTGGAGTCCACGGAGCAACACACTCTCGTCCAATGTCCTCAGCGTACCATGCTTGCTGCACCAAAAATGTGAAGGGATTGTGCAGTGGCTGTTGTCACAAGTGTAGGCCCACTACTAAAATGGTATGAAAGCAAGAAATGGCTACAAGCTCATAGTGGCAAGTTGTGATATTGTTCTTTATTTCCAGCCAGCTTAAATAGTCAGGTAGTCACGTACAAACTGTTGATCTATAATCACACAGTACTTTACATAACATATTGTAAAACTTGATTAACCTTTTCTTTTTTTATTTTATTTATTTTGTTTGTTTGTTTACTTTTTATTTTCATATTACACCATAGATGTGGCCCCACCCATTACACTCCTTCCACCCAAACCTCCCCCCTTCCTCATAGTCTGGTGGTATAGTTGGGTTATAGCCTTCATGTGAAAGCTATAATTTAGCTTCATAGTAGAGCTGAGTACATTGGATACTTTTTCTTCCATTCCTGGGATACTTTGCTAAG
>CAUYPK010131248.1:0-13797 GCA_963574355.1 Loris lydekkerianus | reverse complement strand
TAAGCCAACTAAGAGAATTCAATTGTATTTAACTGTTATTCAAGGCCTATAACAGTTTACTTTTGTTAGAAAAACAAAATGCTCACATTATTTGCTTTTGAAAAGCATTACAAGGAATATAAAATAAAGCTAAAGGTAAATATTTTGTTAAGTTGCTTTCTTTTTAACTTACATTATAACCCTTGATACTATGTACCCCTGTTTACTTTTTTCACTTCCTCTGTGTGCTTACCACCTACAATTAAAGAGATTGATAGTCCTTGAATGTTATTTGGAAAGCAAAAAGTTTGATAAAATATTTTGAATAATTTGTATAAACAGGTAAAACTGATTTCATCTCTGATAGTCTTTTGAAGGATTAAACTAATCCAGAGACTTGGAATCTGCCGTCCTTTAATTTGGTTATCTGCATGTCCATCAAGATATATTAATTTAATTTTAGTAAGTCTAAAACTCTTTAATTGCCAGTATGTTTGCAAAACAGTCCACGTATAAAGGACTAACTGACATGCATGGATTGTGGTAAAATACCTGTGGCAACTGCATAGCTTTTAACAAAATCCATCATACATCATCTGTAACAGAAATGTTACAATATAAAAGAAATGCCAAATTTTGTTTTATAAATACTCCCTTAATGCTATTGCTAGTTTTCTAGTTTTGAAGTAAATATTAGCCTATATCTGAATTTGTCTCTGTTTTATTAACAATTCAGTTTAATCAGCACTGACCGAGGGGCAGGACCATAAGCTACAAAAATGTCCACTTTGTGGGCATTTTTGTAGGAATTTGTGGGGTTTGGGGAGAAGGCAGTGTCAAAGAGTGGGAGTAGATTTCAGGCATGCCAAAACCACTTTTAGGGCTCGGCGCCCATAGCTCAGTGAGTAGGGCGCTGACCACATACACCGAGAATGAAGAGTTCAAGTCCAGACTGGGCCTGCTAACCAACAATGACAACTGCCACCAAAAATATCCAGGCATTGTAGCCAAAATATCCAGGCACCTGTAGTCCCAGCTACTAGGGAGGCTGAGGCAAGAGAATTGCTTAAGCCCAAGAGTTGGAGGTTGCTGTGAGCTGTGTGACATAGTGACACTCTTATCTCAACAACAACAACAATACTTTTAGTCTGC
The DNA here is from genome assembly GCA_963574355.1 of Loris lydekkerianus. Lineage (NCBI taxonomy): Eukaryota > Metazoa > Chordata > Mammalia > Primates > Lorisidae > Loris > Loris lydekkerianus. Next base: position 12,666 of record CAUYPK010131248.1, on the reverse strand, counting down.
CCTTCCTATCTTGGATTCAGCCATCCATAAACTGTAAATATTCAGGAAAAAAATTGCACCTCTACTGAATATGTACAGATATTATTTTCTGGCAATTATCCACTAAAAAATTCATGTAACACCTATTTACAAAATATTTACATTGTATTAGGTACTATATGTAATCTAGAGATGACTTAAAGTATACAGGAGGATGTTCATAATTTATATACAAATAGTACATCATTTTATTTAAGGGTCTAGAGCAGTGGTTCTCAACCTTCCTAATGCTGTGGTCCTTTAAATACAGTTCCTGTGGGTTGCGAGACACAGGTTGACAACTGCTGGTCTAGAGCATCTTGCACTTTGGTATCTGAGGAAAGTTCTAGAATCAGTCCCCCATAGATACTAAGGCATGACTATATATTTTTCCTAGTTGTGAAAAATAGGATAGTTTGGGTCCAAATTATGGAAAGCTTCTAATGCTTGAGTAAAAAATTAAAAGTCTTTTTTATATAAAAGGATCAAAGATTGAGGGGCAAAGAAATGAAATGCTTTGTTCTTTCCTTTTTGTACTTGATAGTTTTTTCCAGTCATGGTGAGTTTTCTTTCATCCTCTTACCCTCTCTCATCTGTCCAAATTCTCCTTTGTTCATTTAGCAAGAAAAGAAACAGAGCTAAGCCTTCTGTGGAGGCCAGTGATACAAACATGAATTTAAATGTTATAGTATGATAACTAGCAGGGAACATGAGGTAGGTATTTTAAGTTCCTTTAAAATGGAGACTACCCCATCAGTGATCAGAAAAGAGACAAAGATGGAATAAAGGCTTTATTACCTATAGGACCTGGCAGTATATGGTATGGGGAAGGCCAGTTGGAGGTTGGTTAGTGTCAGGAGAGGCTGTGGAGGAGTGGGGCTCTGCGCCAAAGCCTTTGCTGGGGTCCAGGGCATTATCCAGGCAGGTTTCTTGTGGAGAAAGAAAGAAATATTATTGATGGGTTCAAGTAAGCATGTCATAGTTCTAGATTGTCACTGTGGCATATCTGGGTAGTCCATGTAGCGTTTAAGAGTCAGTGAGGACAGTCAAGTAGGTTGTATCTAGCTGCCCCATAGGGAGGTGATCACCAGGATATCTATAGGATATGCATTGAGGAACTGGGAGAAAGTATAGAACTGGAAAATGTGTCAAGGATGACTGAGACCTGCTTTTGGTATGGGAAAGTTAAACTTATATTCAAAATGGATGTCAAAGTAACATAAAAGAGTAAGAATTCATTACATGGAGGAAGCCTCTGACACCGAATCTGGTTTGCCAAGTCCATCTTTAGGCTTATTTCAGCAGTTTGGGGAGAATATGACTACTAAAAAGATGGTACAAAGGAGTTTTTTGGAGTGAAAGAACTATTCTGTACCTCAATTTCAGTGGTAGTTACACAAATCTGTATATGTGGTAGAACTTGTAGAACTATACATCAAAATAAAAACAGTCCATTTTATTCATGTCAGTTTAAAAAATCAAATAATTACTGAGTGCAGGACTTGTAAAGGTTATCTGAATCCTGTTCCCAATGCATTATAGTTTAAAAGTAGTATTCAGATAATTATGATTATTATTTCTATCTAATATTATGATTATTATTTCTATCTTACATAAGATAGAAAGTAAACAGTATTAGAAGAGAATGATTTATGGAAGAAATGGCTTATAGGGGAGAAAGGTTCATGGAAATAATAACTCACTAGACTCTGCACTCCTCCACTAACCTAAGTTTGAGTACAGAGGTATGTTTTTCTCTCTAGACCCCCGAAATAGCTGATTTTCATTTTTGTGTGAAAGTGCAGTACTGGGGATACAGTGATGAATACAGAGCTCATATTCTAATACAGATGTGACATCAAGAGCTCACCTTTTTTCCCCCATAAACTCAACCAAGTGTTAAGAGCTCACACTTTAATGCAGAAAATAGCTAAAAAATCTTCAAAATTGTTCTGGCTATTCTCCTTCTTTTGCCTTTCCATGTCAATTTATTTTATTTTATTCATTCTTTTTTTTTTTTTTTTTAATTTCTATTTTAGTCAGGGTTTTTCTCTGTTACTTAGGCTGGAGTGCAGTGGTGCAGTTGTAGCTCACTGTAACCTCTAACTCTTGGGCTCAAGTGATGCTCCTGTCTCAGCCTCTCCAGTAACTAGGACTACAGGTATGTGTCACTATTCCAGCTAATTTTTAAATTTATGTTGAGAGGAGGTGTCAATATGTTGCCCAGGCTAGTCTTAAAATCCTGTGCTCAATGGCACGGTGCCTGTGGCTCAAGGAGTAGGGCACTGGCCCCATATACCGGAGGTAGCGGGTTCAAACCAGCCCTGGCCAAAAACTGCAAATAAAAATCCTGTGCTCGATTCTCTCAAAGTTCTGGAATTATAGGTATGAGCCATACCTGGCTCTAAAATATCAATTTTAGAACCACCTTGTCTCTATCTGCATATAATCCTTGTTAATTAAATTGAGACGTGACATCTTTAGTATGTTGAGCTTTCCAATCCTTGAACACAATGTATCTATGCATCTTTTTGAGTCTTTTTTGGTTTCCTTTATCAGTGTTTTGAAGTTTTCAGCATATACATCCTGCCATATTTTAGATTTATTGCTAAATATTTATTATTTTATTATCATTATAAATGATATGTTTTTTAAAAATTTCAGTTTTGGGCCAGTTGCAGTGGCTCATGCCTATAATCCTAGTACTCGGGAGGCTGAGGTGGGTGGATTGCCTGAGCTCATGGGTTCGAGGCCAGCCTGAACCAGATCAAGACCTCATCTCTAAAAATAGCCAGGTGTTGTGGCAGCTGCCTGTAGTCCCAGCTATTTGGGAGGCTAAGGAAAGAGAATCACTTGAGCCCAAGTGATTGAGGTTGCTGTGAGCTATGATGCCACACACTCTACCGAGGACAGTAAAGTGAGACTCTGTCTAAAAAAAAATTTTTTTTTCAGATTCTAACTATTCATTTCTAGTATATAAAAATATAATTGATTTTTATCATTATACCTTTTATCCTGTAACCCTGCTAAACTTATTTAACTAACTTACTAGGAGCTTTCTTGTAGATTCCATGAGATGACAATGTAGACAGTCCTGTTGTTATGTTAAAAGATACTGAGATATCTTACCTCCTGGTAATTAGAACATTTTACCCATATTTTGCTGATGTTCCTTATTACTGTTTGTGTGCTTGTCCTAAAAGTTCTTTCCTATATTCTTCCTCTGGTGGTTTCTTCCTTTCTTCTTAGATACTACCATTGAGCTTAAGGAACAGACTGTCCTGGGCGGTGCCTGTGGCTGAGTGAGTAGGGCGTCAGCCCCATATACCAAGGGTGGCAGGTTCGAACCCGGCCCTAGCCAAAATGCAACAAAAAAATAGCTGGATGTTGTGGTGGGTGCCTGTTAGTCCCAGCTACTTGGGAGGCTGAGACAAGAATCGTCTAAGCCCAAGAGTTGGAGGTTTCTGTGAACTGGGACACCATGGCACTCTACCGAGGGTGACAAAGTGAGACTCTGTCCCTAAAAAAAAAAAAAGGAACAGACTCTCCTCATGAGACATTTTATACATGTTAGAATAATAAGTATATAGCATAAAAGCAAGACTATTTTCATAACTACTTTTTTTTGAGACAGAGTCTTACTATGTCACCCGCGGTAGAGTGCTATGGCGTCATGGCTTACAGCAACTTCTAACTCTTGGGCTTAAGCAATTCTCTTGCTTCAGCCTCCCGAGTAGCTGGGACTACAGGTGCCAGCCACAATACCTGGCTATTTTTTGGTTGCAGTTGTCATTGTTGCTTGGCAGGCCCAGGCTGGTCTTGAACTCGCCAGCTTTGGTGTATGTGGCCAGTGACCTACTCACTGAGCTACAAGTGCCAAGCCATAGCTACTTTTTTCTTTAACCCTTAATTGTATTCTATTTTGTTCTCACCTGCTATGAAAAAAGAAGATCTTGCATGAAATTATTTACCATGGGAAATAAGACATACTATAAGGTAATTTGCTAACATGAATAAACTTGGACTTTATTCTGGAGGGAGAAGAAAATGTCTTATATTTTGAACTGTTTAAATGAAAGCATTTTGGCAATAATAGGATGGATGAGATTAGGAGTAGTTGATTATTATATGGAGTACATGAACAAGGTGAGTGTGATTAGAAAGAAAAGGAATTATGCAAGGTTCCTATCTCAAACCCTTACTAGTGGTATGACGGTGGGAAGGACTTTGTGGAGTTATCAGTCTATCTTGGGAATGGTGGAGTGGCACATTGAATCCTAGGAGAATTTGACAGCTGATCAAGAAAAGTGTTTGGAAACACATCTTATATTTCAGATTGTACATACAATTTGAGGAGATTTGTAGACCTCTACTAACTCATTCATGTAGGTTCATTGATTTTGATAAAGAAACTTCAACTTGGATATTCTCTAAAGTCCCTGGAAGCTCTAAAATATTATCAGAAATTATAACTTTCATATTCAGCTGTATAATTTCTGCTTTTTTTGAAAAACTGAATTCTTTCTTTTTTGATAGCTCTGATCTGAAAATATCTAGATTAGTTAAGTAGTGTTTATTAAATAAAAATTCTCTTTTTTTCAATTTTTAGGATTTATAATAACGACAAAGACAACATCCAGAAACAGTCTGAAAAAAGAAATTCTTGGAAATAAAAAGCCTAGGTTATCTGGCAAAAAAGTACTTTTTTTGCATATAGTCAGCTGAAAGTTTTTTTCAAGTGAAAAATGATTGAGGTTTGGAAAGAATGTAAGTAATCTTCATGCCAGCTCTTTAATCCACAGTACTCAAGGGTAGCCAAAGTACTGAATTTTAAAGAGACAATGCTTATGCGTCTTTGAATTAATTATGAGTCATCTATGGCATTCCATGATCACTAGATAATGTTTTCTTTTTGGCTTTTTATTCTTCAGGGAAACTAAAATCCAGGAAGTTCATGTTTTTAGCACTCCAACTTCTCTTGGGACAGAGTTTGAAGATCAGGTCATGATTTTTAATTTTTTAAATGGATTTTACTCTTTTGTTGAGGTTGGCTTTTTCTCTGTTAGGACAAAAATTCTAATCCCTTTTAATGCACTACTCTACTGAAATGATTATTAAAATTTATTTAATGAATATGAAAGGTTGAAATAGTCATATAGATGTAAACATTAAGCAAAAATAGTGTGTTTTCTTTTTCTAGAACTGACATTGTTGGCAGGATTCGGGATTAGGCAGTCATGGTTTTCTATAGCGTCAAATTCCACAGTCTGAGAAAATGTGAGATTTATCATGCTTTGTCTCAGATATGTAAGTGAGTTTGCCAATTCTTAAAGACACAAACACTGGATATTCTGTTATCTATGAAATCATGAGTGGAGAATTTGCATGGTATAAATAATTTTTGCCTCTTTTTTTGGTTAGCTTCATCCTTTAATAAAATGTAGTCTAACTTTTAATATCATTCCTAATTTTTGTTGTGTATGTGGTTAAAGAAATGAAATCTTGGCAAAATGTAAACAGATACAGATATGTATAGCAGATATTAACAATCTAGAGCAGTGGTTCTCAACCTTCCTAATGCTGTGGCCCTTTAATACAGTTCCTGTAGGTCACGACCCACAGGTTGAGAACTGCTGATCTAGAGTCATCTACCAACCTTTATTATAAAAACCACAAGGGAGAAGGCAGAGAAATGGTTATATCAGTAGGCTTCCCCCCCCCTTTTCCTGTCTCTTATCCTCACATTAGTTTTTTTCTTGCATGCCTCTTTTTCTTTAATACATATATTTTCAACAATAAAGAAGCATTAAACTACTGATTCTCGGTGCTTGCCCTTAACTATTGCCACAGATTTTCTCAATTACTTTTTGCTAAAGATTGGATACAAGTTAGTGAAGAGAGTGGAAGGCAGTGTGTTTGGGTTTCTTTGTATGAAGATATGTGTGCATATGAACATGGTATTGATTGGGATGGAGGATGAATTTAAAGGGAAAGATGGATTAATGCTATCATACCCTGTTCTCTGTGTCACAGAGGGAAAAAAGAAAACAATTAGGAAACACATAGTTCTTAATATCTCTAGCATATCTGAAATGATAAGGTACTTTTCAACTTATAAAAACTTGACTGTTAGAGAAGACTAATGAATAACCCTTTTTATCAACTTGTCTGAGTCAGAATCAATAGAAAAAAAAAATATTAGAAACACAAATGGAACCTAAAAGCATCGACTTTAATACAGATACAGTGTGGATCAAAAAGCATAGCTTCAACTTGTGGCTGAAGTGGGCCTCCTAATACTTCTCTTACACAGCAGATGTTTCCTGGGATGGGGGGCCAAAGAGATGCAGAGGTAACTTGGCTCCCAATAGGAGAGCAGAACAGACTGTATCTTCTCTCCTGTTGGGCAGCAATGTCTACAACCAAAATTCAACCCCTCAGGTGGAGATGAATAAGGGGCAGATAGAAGCTAGGAATGTCCTTCTCTTCCCTTCCCTGAAACATGAATAATATAGAATAAGAGTGACCCATTCCCCCAACACTGTCATATAGATCTTATTCATACAGTCAGACATTATCTGAAGAGTCCTGAGAGAAAGAATCGCTGTCTTGTATGTGCACACTTGAACACATTTGGTATGTTTTGCAAAGTTAGCGTTGATTTAAATTTGAATTTCTTGGTAGACAGGAGACAGGGAATAGTGCCTATGTGTATGTTTGTGTCTATCTCTGTCTCCAGTTTGAAAAATGTGAGGAGGAGCCTAGTCTCACATTTTATCTGCTTTGGCGTCTTGACTTCACCAGCTCCCTAACAATGGATTGGGAAAACAAAGTATGAGACATGAGAAGAACAACATATTTTTGGCCCAGTTGTGTAGTCATTATATTTTCCCCTGAAGATTTAATAAAAGGGAAGTTTCTCTTCCTAAGATGACTAAAATCTATGGAATCTGGAATGTTGTTTTAATACAGATCCACATAATGTTTGTAACAATATTTGAAAATTACTTTTCATTGTTGATATGCTCTTTTTACTACATTAAACTATAAATAGTGTTTGTGGTAGGGGATAACCTGAAAACCCAATCCAGAATTCCTTAGTAACATAAGAAATTAATGTGAAACAGTAGCTGATGGCCTTACTTAGCAATTGGGTACCTGTGGGCTCATATTTCTTTTATCGAAATTTCTTTTCTTTTTTTCTTTCTTTCTTTTTTTTTTTTTTTTTTTGTAGAGACAGAGTCTCACTTTATTGCCTTTGGTAGAGTGCTGTGGCATCACAGCTCATAGCAACCTCCAACTCCTGGGCCTAGGCGATTCTCTTGCCTCAGCCTCCTGAGTAGCTGGGACTACAGGTGCCCACCACAATGCCTAACTATTTTTTTTGTTGTTCTTGCAGTTTGGCCGGGGCCGGGTTTGAACCTGCCACCCTCCGTATATGGGGCCCGTGCCCTGCCCACTGAGCCACAGGTGCCACCCCTATTGAAATTTTTTATAGCAACCAAAGTTTATTGACCACTTAAATTTAAATATTTATCTTTGATTTGTTTGCTATGATTTAATGAGAATTTAAACTTTATTCTGAGCTTCTTATGATTGTATTGTTGTATTATAGTATATATTTGAATTAGGCTTTTTATTAATATTTTGGAGGTTTTTATTTTTCCCTTTTTATCCTTGCTGATCATAGGAAAATTCTACAGAGACTATATCCATGAAAAGACCTGTTGCTTGGTTTAAGAAGTTAGTATTCTGGCCAGGTGCAGTGGCTCACACCTGTACTCCTAACATGTTGAGGAGCCGAGGTGGGAGGATCACTTGAGTTCAGGAGTTCAAGATGAGCCTGAACAATATAGGGAGAATCTCATCTCTACAAAACATACAAAAATTAATCATCAGTGGTGGCATATATATGCCTATAGTTCCTGGTACTCAGGAGGCTAGAGGCAGGTTACGGTGAGCTATCATTGCACTGCTGGACTTTAGCCTGGGTGACAGAGTGAGACCATGTCTCTTAAAAAACAAAGTTATTAGTATTCCTTGGTTTTAATTTTGGAGGTGTAACGTATCCTTTTTTTTTTTTTTTTTTTTTTTGAGGCAAGGTTTCACTCTTGTCACCTAGTCTGAGTGCAGTGGCATGATCATAGCTCCCAACAACCTTAAACTCCTGGGCTCAAGTGATCCTCTTGTCTCAGCCTCTGTAGTAGCTGGGATGACAGATGCTTGCCACTGTGCCTGGGTAATTATTTTATTTTATTTTATTTTATTTATTTATTTATTTTTGAGACAGAGCCTCAAGCTGTTGCCCTGGGTAGAGTGCTCTGGCATCACAGCTCACAGCAACCTCCAACTCCTGGGCTCAAGTGATTATCTTGCCTCAGCCTCCCAAGTAACTGGGACCACAAGCGCCTGCCACAACACCGAACTATTTTTAGGTTGCAGCCATCATTGTTGTCCAGTGGATTCGAACCCTCCAGCTCAGGTGTATGTGGCTGGTACCTTAGCTGCTTGAGCCACAGACGCTGAGCCTATTTTATTTTTTATTGAGATGGATTATTGCTAAATTGTTCGGGCTGATCTCAATCTCCCGACCTCAAGCAATCCTCCTGCCTGGGCCTCCCCAAGTACTAGGATTATAGGAATGAGGTATTGCACCTCACCCAGAGCCCTTTTTATAGCAACATTAATCCATTCATGAGGGCTTGAGAATACCCAAGCATTGGGTATTAAGTTTTCAACATACATATTTTGGGGAACATGTAGACCATAGCACTCAACATTGCTTTTTACGATTCATTCATGTTGATAGATACAGCTTTGGTTTACTTTCACTGAGGAATAATATTACATTTAAGAATATACTATATGTAAAGTTTTCTCTTCTTCTGTCAATGGATTTTTGGATTGTCAAAAGGATTTTGCTCATTTGAATAATGTCCTAAATGTTCTTATATTAATATATGTTTTCCAGTGTACGTGTCCAGAACTTTCTATAAGGTATGTAGCTAGAAATGTAATTGCTAGATGGCAGGGTATGCAGCTGTCACCTTTATGAGCTAGAAACAAGTGTTACTAGCTATGAATTTAAATTTCTAGCAGTGTAGCTCATAATCTAAACTTGGTATTAACCATAGCATGTTTCTTAGTTTTTGCCAGTCTAATATATATACACAATGTTATACTGTTTTTAATTGTTGAGTTTCCGTATTACTAATGAGTTTAAATATCTTTTGATAGATGTCTTAATTTGCCATTTATATTCCTTCTTTCTGTAATAACTTTTAATAGCTTTTATCTGTTTTTCTATTAGACTCTTTTATGAAAGTGATTAATTTGAATTCCTTATATTTTCTGTATACTAATTTTTTTGTTGTTGTTGAGACAGGGTCCCACCCTATGCCCCTGAGCAGAGTGCAGTGGGTGTGGTAGCTCACCACAACCTCAGACTCCGGAAGCCGCTGGGATTACAGGGCTCCCCACGGGGCCGGCTGGGTTTTTCCATTTTTTTCATGAGTCGGGGTCTCACTGTCACTCAGGCAAGTCTCGAACTCCTGAGCTCAAGCAATTCTCCCTCCTCAGCCTCCCACAGTGCTGGGATTACAGGCATGAACTACTGCACCCGGCTCTGTATACTAATTTTTATCATTTATATGTGTTGGAATTTATCCTCCAAATTTGTGTCTTTTTACTTTGTGTATAGTGATTTTTGAACAGAGGTCTTTTATTTTTATGTTGGTTATTTTATCAAATTTTAAAAAATCAATACTTTTGAGTCTTATTTTTTGATTCTTCTTGATAGAAAGTGCAAGAATAATTCTCCTATGGTTCTTTCTAATTTCTTTGTGCAGTATTTTGTAGGTTTTGTATAAATACTTCACTTGCTTAAATTTATTTCTGAATATTTTATTCTTTTTGGTGCTACTGTAAATGGAATTGTTGTTTTAATTCTTTTTTGGGTTAATGCTAGTATATAGAAATATAACAGAATTGTATGTATTGATTTTGTTATTCTGTATCTTTGCTGAATTTTTGTATTTTAATATGAAGGGTTTCTACATATATAACCATACATCTGTGAACATAGATAATTTTATTTCCTTTCCAATTTGAATGATATTTATGTCATTTTCTCACATAATTCCTCTAGCTAGACCTTTTAGTACTGTGTTGAAGTTGAATAGAATTGGTAAAATGTAGATCTTTGCTTTTGTTCTTGACTTAGGTAGTATTCTCTCTTAGTCTGTTTTGGAAGAGTTTGGGAAGGATTCGTATTCTTTGCAGGGGTGTGCATCCTTTTGTTTCAGGTCACACAGTAAACACACAAACACTAATGAAATCTGATTTAAAGAAAAAAAAAAAGATACGTGTATACTTTTCCTGATATCTGACACCTTAAATAAACAAAAAGGTCCTTACAAAATTAGCATGTGGGCCCACAGGTGGCAGATTGGACATCCCTGCTTTAGATTTTTGGTAGATTTTACCATTGAATCAATTTGGTCCTCAGATTTTCTTTGTTGGGAGCCTAGATTACTGAGTCAGTCTCCTTACCTATAGGTCTATTCAGTTTTCTTGTTTTATCTTGAGTCAGTTTTGGTACTCTGTGTATCCAGGAATTCTTCCGCTTTTTTAAGTTATCAAATTTGTGAATAACTATTCATAGTGTTCTCTTATAATCCTTTTTATTTCTGTAAATTGAGTTGTAATGGCCCTACTTGGATTTCTGCTTTTAGTAATTTGATTCTTCTCCCCCTTTTTTTAGCCAGTCTAGGTAAAGGTTTATCAATTTTATCAGTTTTCTCAAAGGACCAGTTTTTGATCTTATTGATATTCTTTTTTTTCTTTCTTTCTTTAACAAAAAAATTTTTTTATTGGTTAAGAGTCATTGAAGGCACAAAGAATTAGGTTATACTGATTGCATTTGTTAGATAGAGTCCCTTTTATAATTGTATCCCACTCCCAAGAGCTGTACCATACACCATGACCGTCCACCTCCTCTCTTGTCTCCTCTCCTCCATCCCTCATTCCCCTACCCCACCCCTTGGATTAGCTCATCTACTGTCTTCATTCTTGCTTCTCCATTCTTGTGATGCTTTACTAACAAGAATGTGTTCCTCTTCCATCCAGGTTAATACAAAAGATGTAAAGTCTTCATCTTTTTAATGGCTGGATAGTACTCCATGGTGTACATATACCAAAGGTTCTTAATCCATTCCTGGGTTGGGGGGCATTTAGGCTGTTTCCACATTTTGGCGATTGTAAATTGAGCTGTGATAAACAGTCTGGTGCAAAGGACCTTATGATAAAAGGACTTTTTTTCTTCTGGGTAAATGCCTAGTAATGGGATTGCATGATCAAATGGGAGGTCTAATTTGAGTTCTTTGAGGATTCTCCATGCTTCCATCCAAAAAGGTTACATTAGTTTGTAGTCCCATCAACACTGTAAAAGTGTTTCCTTCTCTCCACATTCACAACAGCATCTGCAGTTTATTTATTTATTTTTTTGAGACAGAACCTCAAGCTTTTGCCCTGGGTAGAGTGCTATGGCATCACAGCTCACAGCAACCTCCAACTCCTAGGATTAAGCGATTCTCTTGCCTCAGCCTCCCAAGTAACTGGGACAACAGGTGACCATCATAATACCTGGCTATTTTTTGGTTGCAGTTGTCATTGTTATTTGGCAGGCCCAGTCTGGATTCAAACCTGCCAGCTCTGATTTATGTGGCTGGCACCTTAGCTGCTTGAGCCACAGGTGGTGAGCCAGCAGTTTTGAGACTTTTTTTTTTTTTTTTAATTTTTAAATCATAGCTGTGTACATTAGTGCAATCAAGGGTTACAATGTGCTGGTTTCATATACAATGTGAAATATTCTCATCAAACTGTTCAACGTACCCTTCATGGCATTTTCTTAGTTATTATATGTAGACATTTGTATTCTGCCTTTAGTAAGTTTTGCCTGTACCCATTCTGAGATGTGTTGTAGGTGTGGCCCCACCTATTACCCTCCCTCCACCAAAACCTCCCCCCTCCCTTCCCCTTCCTTGGCCCTTTCCTCATAGTCTTGTGCTATAGTTGAGTTATAGCCTTCAAGTGAAAGCTATAATTTAGCCTCATAGTAGGGCTGAGTACATTGGATACTTTTTCTTCCATTCCTGAGATACTTTGCTAAGAAGAATATGTTCCAGCTCCATCCATGTAAACCTGAAAGAGGTAAAGTCTCCATCTTTCCTTAAGGCTGCATAATATTCCATGGTATACATGTACCACAATTTGCTAGTCCATTTGTGGGTCAATGTGCACTTGGGCTTCTTCCATGACTTAGCAATTATGAATTGGGCTGCAATAAACATTCTAGCACAGATATCTTTATTATATTGTGATTTTTGGTCTTCTGGGTATAAACCTAGTGAAGGAATTACAGGATCTAATGGCAGGTCTATTTTTAGGTCTCTAAGTATTCTCCAAACAACCTTCCAGAAGGAACTTATTAGTGTGCATTCCCACCAGCAGTGTAGAAGTGTGCCCTTTTCTCCACATCCACGCCAACATCTCTGGTTTTCGGATTTTGTTATGTGGGCTACTCTTACTGGGGTTAGGTGATATCTCAAAGTAGTTTTGATTTGCATTTCTCTGATGATTAAGGATGAT
>CAUYPK010131247.1:0-15628 GCA_963574355.1 Loris lydekkerianus | reverse complement strand
CCTCCGCGGGGGGCAAAAACCCCCCGCGCGGTCTATTAAAAAACAAAAATTTTCCACAAAAAACAAAACACACCCGGCCCCTCACCCCCCCCCCCCCCCCCCCCGCCTTTGCTAAAGCAAAGGAAATTCACTCTGTCCAGGCATCTCCTCCCAATGCAGCAAATTTAGGCATGAGCTCTGGGCTTCAACTGAGCTTGGAAATGGTGCAGGGATGATGAGAGGAAGAGAGGATGAAGTGGCCGGTGCTGAGCTGAGGGTTCTGCACAGAGCTGTGGAGGGGGAAGGGGTTAAAGGGAGACTCCTCATACCTTTCTTTTCCGTTCCATACGATCCCTGGGGATTTTCCGTTGTTTTTTTCTCTCTCTCTCCAGATTTTTTTCCTTTTCATCCAGTTCAGCCTCTCGAACTTTTTTAATAGAAGCAGCAGCATGAGCCATTTTGCAGAAGAAATCAGCAGAAGCAGTTGCAGAAGATCAGTTTCCACTTCCCAGCAAAGCAGGTGGATTTTATAGCTATATGAAGATGTGATTTTCCCCACCAGGGCAATGGCTGGCAGCCAGAACACTCACAAGATAATCCATTCCACCCCGGAGCTAGGTCATAATCTTGCTCCAGCCTCTGCAGCACCCATAATTCACTACAGCATACCAGTGTCCCAAGCCGAGCCCCCAGCAACTCACACCTGCACACACACAGCCATAGGTGTGCACCCACACTCGGAAATGGGCCCCGGGAGGGCGGAGCACTAGACTTCCAGCTCTTCAGCAGTTGGGTGGCCGCAAGTGCAGGCAAGCATCCTACTAGTTGAAAAAGCCATCCTTAGACACACATCACCAATTGGAACAGTCTTTGGGGACTCCTCCAGACAGTCTGTGTCTTCTTACTGGAGCCAGGAAGAGGCCACCTCGGTGAAATTGCTAGGGGTGGGTAGTTTATTGCTGCTCCCAACCACACCTCTATGCGGGGTGAAAAGAAAATGGTGCAGTCTCAGTAAGGGGCTCTGCTGCTGCTGCTGCCGCCGCGGGGCTGCTGCCGCCAGTGCCGTTGCTACGGCTGCTCTGCTGTAGCACATGACATGAATTCCTGCCTTTTCAATCTCTCAGCCCTTCCCTTCTCCAATGTTCATTTAAAGAAAAGAATCAATGCTGTCGTTTTTGGAGAAGATGTGCACGGCTGGAGTCACTTGCCATTGCCGCAGCAACACAGGGAGAGCAGGTCTGGGGAGAGCTGGGAGTAGCCGGGTCCTCCCTGTACCATTTACAGACCCACGTGAGGCTGCAATAGAGAGCTGCACTCCGCGGAGACTCCACAGGAGCTGTCAGCGAACCCACAGCATAATCTGGGCTCAGCGAGGCTATCCTGGGAGAAAGAGGGGGGCCTCAAAAGAGGGGGAAGAGGGCAGGGTAAAGAAAGGGATTGAGGAAGCCAGGCACCACCTAAAACCTCCGCATTACTCCAAGCGGACACGGACACGCAGGAATGAAAGGTGTTTGTTAAATGCAAATGAAATTGAAAAGCAGTGTGATAAAGTGAAGCGCGAGTAAAATTTCTGGATGCTCCTACATGTACCCTCAAAGAGGGGGAGCAAGGAAAGATGAGAGAGGCTGCAACCTGTTAACTCAAGAAGAGGAAATTCTTGATAGTATTCCAATTGCAAATACTGCCAAACATTCAGAATTTTGCCACAGTTTTATCAAGGGCCCACACGATGTCAAGAAGGGCGCTTTTTACTTCTTAATTTCTCACTCCTAGCTGGAGACAGAAAGAAGAAAGCACCCCTGTGTGGTGCATAGTAGATCATGGACTCTCCCCGCACACGCAACTGTTGCATTTTAGGAGAAGGGTTTTGACAACCATATTAATTGACAGTAAAACAGTATCATCTACTTCCACATATATCGTATTATTAGGGGAAAATATAATAGCATGAAAAGCATTCTCCTAGAAAATTATATGTTTTTATATCCTAACCCTGTGACATACCTACTGAGTTAAATGAAGATGGTAAAGTCTCATTTCCTGGACTAAGTAAAGATAGTAAGAGAATAAGTATCTTCTAGGGTGGGAAATACTAATTTTGTTTAGCTTATATAACATAATTTGCAAATTTTTTTTACCTATGCTGAGTTAAAAGCAATACAGTGAATAAAATACCCCATAGGCAAGCAAAATGCATTCCAGGGTAATATAAAGGACCTGGCACTAGTGGACTCACACTAGTCAAAGGAGACAGCAATCACCAGGGCAGGGACAGGCATCCTGCTGTGACTTACTGGTTCTCAGATCAGTCAAATTACAGAGGGAGAGGGAAGCCGTCTCCCTCGTGTGTGGGAGCCTTATCTCTCAGTGACCTAAAGCTGAGTGACCTCAGCTTCCTGGTTAGCTAAGGACTCCAAACTCTCTCCTCTGGAAAATCTTTCACCTATTTACACAGAAATACACACAGCCATTCATGCTTTCTGGGAAGTCAACGTGTGGACTGAGAACCCTCTAGCCCTCAGCCAGGCGAGTCGCTGCCTGCCACTGAAGAAAGCAGATGTCAAGAGAATGTGCTGCTGTGGCAAAGCAGGCATTAGGAATGAAGGTGGGTTAGGCAAACAGCCGGACCAGTGCATGGGGCGCTCTTAATGCCATCTGGTATTTTCTTTTCTTCTTAAATACTTTTTAAAAAATGTTTACAACAAGCAAGTCTTACTTGATTCATGGATGTCCTTTTCGCTTAATAACACGGATTCTGAGAAGAGGGAGGAGGATGGGTGGAGGGAGGGTGATTGGTGGGATTACACCTGCGGTGCATCTTACACGGGTACATGTGAAACTTACTAAATGTAGAATATAAATGTCTTAACACAGTAACTAAGAAAATGCCAGGAAGGCTATGTTAACCAGTGTGATGAAAATATGTCAAATGGTCTATAAAACCAGTGTATAGTGCCCCATGATTGCATTAATGTACACAGCTATGATTTAATAATAATAATACATGGATCCCAGTGGAATGTGACTGAGAGTCCTGCAGTGGTTTTCCTGATAGTGAAGGTAACACTGTGGGGCATTTTTCTGGGAACAGCCCTCCCTATTGCCCCTTTAAAAGTCTGCCGAAACTATATCACAGTACCATTCCCCCTTCTAGATTTCTCATTAAGAAAGTGAAAAATTACAAGCACGATAAAGTAGAAAGGGAGGAGTTCCCGTTGTCAAAGAACATTTGTTTATTTCATTAGCTTTTAATGAGCTCAATATAGGGCTGGGCGCGGTGGCTCATGCCTGTAATCCTAGCACTCTGAGAGGCTGAGGCAAGTGGAGCGCTTGAGCTCAAGAGTTCAAGAGCAGCCTGAGCAAGAACAAGACCACCACTCCCCACTAAAAATAGAAAAACTATCTGGGTGTTCTAGCATGTGCCTGTAGTCCCAGCTACTCAGGAAGCTGAGGCAAGAGGATTGCCTGAGGTCTCTGTGAGCTATGATGCTAGGGCACTCTACCCAGGGCAACAGAATAAGACTCTGCCTCCCCCCTCAAAAAAAGAGTTCAGTATAGACCCACTTTTAAAATTAAACAGTACCAATTTAATTATGTTGTTTTCTAATGCCAAGAATATTAAAGAATATTAAAATTCAATTTAACAAAAAAAGAATTCTTAGACATAGTTATTAGATTCTTGGTCTCCATGACTTCCTCCACTTTCCTACAAACAATTATGAGAGCTCTTTTTTAGCACTTTGACCCATGAAGAACTTAGTTTGACCAACATAAATATTGCCCAAAACATTGTGTTACATCTTTTAGAATAATAATTACACTACGTTGCTCACATCTTCAAGTAATATCTTAGGATGTGACACAGAGAAGCGCAGTCATTGTGTTTTCACAGGTGAGGACTCTAGAAGGCGAATGCCTTGTTCTAGGTATGTTTTCTCAGGATGGCTTGCAAGGGCAGGAGGACCAAGGCTCAGGTCCTATCAAATTAACCCATGTTGGGGAAAGGAATGCACTCGAAAAGCTTCCTTAGAGGCCTCTACTACTCAAATCACAAAACAGGAAATCTGATAACTCATACGAATATTTTTAAATAAAATAAACTGATCACAAGTCTTTTTTTTTAGTGTGCAGTTTTCATGTATCATCCCCCAGCTAAGGAACAGATTGCTCCCATATGACAAGATGGTTTGCAGCATGCCATCCTTTTAGGAAAGCTAGGCAGATGAGACATTCCTACACAGGGATAACTTTGTCTCTAGACAACTAACTTAATAGTGAGCTGCTGAGAAACTGATCTTTTAAAAAATCATTCCTCCTTGTATTCTTGTGCAGCTCAAACTTTCCTACAATTTCTATTTGCATGGGGAAAAAATTGGTACCAGTTATCTGAGGAAAGAGACCAGTACACACTCACCAGCTGATCCCTGCACAGACAGGGCACCAGGTTCCAGTCCCAGGAGCTCACAGCCATTTAAATGATGCATGCACCACCTTAACAGGGGTCCTCCTGTGAAGCCTCCAGCAGAGATGTGATACTGGCTGAGGTTTGAACTTGTAACAAAAGCTGATTCCTTCCTCCAAGCATTGTGACCTTCAGTGAGACAGGCTTGTGTCTGCCTTCAAAGCCAAGGAACACACTGCCGTTTACATTTAAACTCCAGAGCCAGCATAGATAGATTGCCCTTCAGAGAGGGCATACTTCATTTTTAAAGATAGGAGATAAAATGGCCATTTGTTGTCCTCACTTCCAGCACTCCATTGATCAGATTCCAAAGAAAATCCTCTGCAGACATCAGGCATCAGTCAGGACTGCACTCAATAAGAACTGAGTGAGCCATATGCAACTTATGCATATGCAACTTACTCCCAGCCCCACCCAGGAGAAGCAGCTATGCAAATGAACAGCAGATACTGTCACTGTACCACGAATGGAGTGTGGGTGGTAAGTGGGAAAAAGATGCATTACAAAGACAGTTAAAACATCACCTAATTGGGGGGGGGGGGGAAGAATACGCTCATGATAGAATGTCTTTCCCCACCCCTGTGAGTAAACCAGGAGTGGGATTGCTGGATCAAATGTTAGGTCTACTTTTAGGTTTTTGAGATGTCTCCATATCATTTTCCATAGAGGCTGTACTGGCTTGCAGTCCCGCAGTGTTACTCAACAGTTTACAGCAGCACAATTCACTATTGCAAAGAGATGGACAACCCTAGTGCCCCCCAATACAGGAGTGGACCAATAAATTGTGGTAAGTGTACACTGTGAAATACGATTCAGCTATTAAACAAAAGTGGTGACCTAGTATCTTTTGCAATAACCCAGATGCATCTGGGAAACATTCTTCTGAGTGAAGTACCACAGGAATGGAAAAGCAAACACCACACGTACTCAACACCCAATTGGAAGTCATGGGTCAACGCCTGTGTGCACATACGGATGTGAAAACTGGAATGCAGGTGAAAGGGGGGTGGAGGGGATGGGTGATTCACACCTAATGGGTACAATGCACACTTTCTGAGAGAAGGACACACTTTATCTTTGATTTACGTAACTAAAACATGTATACCTCCAGGATACTCTGAAATTAAAAAAAAAAAGGCAGGAAAAAAAAAAAGGAGAAGAAGGCATTCACTTGAACTATGAGCCCAGAGTTTATTCTAATCAATTTCAGGGTTTTAATCCACAGCTGAGACTGGGTGTGCTTTCTGAGACTCACGCTGGTCAGGAGGGTGAGGGGATGTAAACTGAACAAGAAGCCCCATTGCTGCACTGTCCTGGACCACAAGCTCCATTGCTGCACTGTCCTCACTTTGTTTCACCTGTAGCCAACCTCAAAAGTCAATGTGATAATGAAGATTACTAAAGGAGATATGGCTATTCCTCTAACAGACCTTTCTTTCCTTTGATAAGTATGTTTCTGTAAAGAAATGATTTGTTTAAAATAAGACTGTCCAGAGGGCATCTTCCTTCTAGGTCTCCCTGAGGAAAGGAAGCAAGGACTCTTCCAGCGCCATCTCAGGACAGCAGTTTCCATAGGTCGGATGGAGAAACAGAAGCAGTCTCAAAACTCCTATGTCTGTGCCTCTAAGACAAGCTCATGATGCTTTTGAAGTTTCAAGGAAAATTTCGAGCTAGTAGCAATGATAAGCAGAACAAGAGAGAAAAGCTTTCTCTGGAGGCCCCTTTACATAAAGACAATAAAGCCACACAAAGTGTAGGTCATAAATAGTTGCCACTGTGTCACCACTGACCTCCCTCTGTGAGAATCACTGGGGCCATGGGGGATTACAAGCAGCAGCCACATCAGAGAAGGGAAAATTGAAAAAGCCACTTGTTCAGAAGGAAAAGAGATTTCTATACACAGCCTGTCTCCTCCTGCATTCCCCCAGCCTCAGCCTCAACCCCTTCCCTCATTCCCAAAGTACAAACCTAGCTGGACAAAGATGAAGGTGGGGTAGCCCCGCTCGCACAAATCGGGGTCTGCCTGTGTAATTGGGCAGGTTTGCTCATTGTGAACAATTCTTCTGATGAAAACCCTGGCACCACAATTTCTTAATCAAGTTTATTTTCTGTACTGTTCTTTTAATTATATTATTGTTTCAGGTTAATTGGAGGGTACAAAGAATTAGGTTACAATGCTTGCATCTGTTAGGTAGAGTCCCTCTGATAATTGTGTCCGCTCCCAAGAGGTGTGCCATGCACCCTAACATTGTGCCCATTAAGTGGGAGCACACTCATCCCCTCCCTCTTCCCCTCTCCCTGCTTCCTCGTTCCTCTGCCCCTTGAATTGATTTGAGCATTTTTCTTATGTGGGCATGTATTGGATCATCTACTGGCTTTATATTATTGAGTACATTGGAATCTTGCTTCTCCAGTTTATTAATCCTTTCCTGGGTTGGTGGCCATTTATTAATAGCTTGTTTCCACATTTGGGGGATTGTAAATTGAGCTGCGATGAACAATTCAGTGCAAAAGTCTTTATGATAAAAGGATTTTTTTTCTTCTGGGTAGATGCCTAGTAATGGAATTGTGGGATCAAACAGAAGGCCAAATTTGAGTTTACTGTTTACTAAATATAGTTACCAAGGGCCTCCCTACTGTGGGCCGGTCATCAAGAGTTGGGGATCTGGGAGTAAAAAGGACAAAACCATTGGTCCCTTGGAGATGAAAATCCACCCAGGTAAGTAATATTTTTAGACTTCTTGGGACATCTCAGTCATTTCCTACTATCAGCAGCAACTTGACTACTATCGTATCCAGATCTTGAATAGAAAATTGCTTCAAAATCTTCAAATGCTTGATCTCAAATTTCAGATTACTTATTTCTTCAAATGTCTTCTTAGGGCTGCTGTCTTCTCATAAATGATGTTTTATTTTATGACTCACAATTAAAAAAAAAAAATACTGATTTTGGATAAGAAAACCCCATGGGCTTGGGCATAATGACTCACCCCTGTAATCCTAGCACTCTAGGAGGCCAAGCTGGGTGAATTGCTTGAGTTCACGAGTTCAAGACCAGCCTGAGCAAAAGCATGACCCTGTTTCTAATTTAAAAAATGGAAAAACTGGGGCAAGGATCACTTGAGCCCAAGAGTTGGAGGTTGCTGTGAGTTATGACGCCATGGCACTCTACCCAGGGGGACAGCTTGACACTCTATCTCAAAAAAAAAAAAAAAAAAGAAGAAAAGAAAGCCCCATAGTCTATTAAAGGATTGAAACATTGAGGTCCATTTCTAACTCCTGCTGACAATTTACTGTGGTGTTTTAAAACACATATCACTTCCCCTTTTGGTTCATAACAGCTTTTTATAAAAGCTCTGGGTATATTTCTTAGCCCTTTTACTGTGGTCAAATAAAAAGCACTGAATTGTGGTTAAAAAGTGAAAAGACAATCTCAAAGCTGTTAGTCCCAAAGATCACGAAGGTGTGCTTATATTTATGCTCTGCCTTTGTCCATAAGAAAAATTTCCATTTTTACTCAGGAATTAAATGTTAATAGCCTTAGCATCTCAAAGGGAAAAACTTTAATGGTAATAGAAAATAGAAAGAGAGAAATTTGATCAACGATTAAAAGTTGTAAATTTACATGATGTCAGTTAAAGGTGTTACTGGAATAAATACTTTGACAGACCATGTTTTAAGAGTCTCATGCTCTACTGGCTGAGCTAGCCGGGCATCCAGACAGACCATGTTTTAATTAAAACTACTTGCAAAAGAAAAAGATTGGCTTTTCTTGATGACAACAAAACTATTTTTAATTGTTATTTTTTATGTGAGTGGAAAATTTAAGCCATGTGTATCTTAAATTCTCATGAAATGATTGCATTTGCATATAAATTAGGAATGCTTGAAAGCAGTAAATGTCGTGTAAAGTGACTGAGCTATTATTCTGTACTTTTTATGGAACATGAATTATAGTCCTTTAATGCAGGATTTCAGGCCAGTAAATAATTAGCAAAAAAAAAATTTGTTTATTTTTCAAAATTAACAATGGAAAGACAGCAAAATATACAAATCTGCTGAAGATCAAACATTAAATCAATGATAGATGTTTCAGGTCTGCAGTTTTCCAGTCCAGAGCCTTTATCATTAAAAGATGAGCATTAACGCATTCATTAAACAATTCCAGCAACCAATTCTGTGTTCAGTAGAGTCTCTGCAGTGGATACTGCAATAAATATAAAAGACTTATAAAACATGTTGTTTCCATAACACAACCACTCAAAACCCAATTCCCCTGTGGCTATATTGTTGGCACCAGATAAGTGAAGTGCTACCATCTGGTCATTTATTACCTGGTGAAAATGGCTGCTTTGTCCATGGGTACCTAGTAATTTTTATGAAGTCATAAATATTGGGATTATTGCTGTTTCTGGATGCCATGACATTTAACTGATACAAAAAGAGCTTCCATGATCCATTTTCATTTCTTTACCTACAGTTAAAATATTCTTGCAACTGTTGTACAATTAACCTACAAATAAAATCTGTTGCTAGGCATTCAGCACTTTTCATTTCATACCTTTTCATGGAAACTCATATTCCATAAATCTGGAAGCCAAAGAATAAAACTAAATCAAACTTTCATTGGAAGCCACATTCTCAGAGTACAGCAGGTTAGAGTTTTTATGCATGCGATCTGGTCTGTACCCCACTTCTAAATCACACCAGTAACCAAAACACTAAGCACTTCACCTACAGTGTGTGTTTCCAGGAACCAGGTCATCAGACCAACACTACAGAAACAAACTAGAAATATCTAGAAACTAGATAAAATATAAATGACATTTTAAAAGCAATAAACAGCTGACACAATAACAGGGAATTACTAAGCAAAACTGAAGGGAAATGGAACTACTGGAGATATGCAAGCATGGAAATTGCTTTTGTTTCCTGAGTGCATTTCCTTAGCAAATTAGAATTTTCCTTTTGAAAACTTCATGGGCAAGAGGGCAGAAATCAAAGGCTGACATCTGCACATAATGCCAGTCCAATAAGGAGGCCTCTCCGCAATCATGTGACATCTCAAAAGGCTCCTCTTAGGCTAAGAGCAGAATAAAGAATAGCCCACTCTCCAGCAGATTTACAACCTGAGTTTTATTGCCTTTCCGTTCAACAAAACTCAAGCCTTGAACTTCCTTTATCATGTTCCCCAAATCATTTGTAAATACAAAGCCTGGTAGAAATAAATTTGTATCATCTCTGAAGGGGTTACTTTTATCCTTAGCCTGGAATGATCAGCTTAAATAATTTTCCAAATTCAGTGACCAGCATTCAAAGACAAACAGGCCTATCGCAGAAATAACAGGACAGAGAAATAGATCTACAAAGACTTCAGATATTAAAACTACAAACGAGGCTCTGTGACACAAAAAGGACAAATAAAAGAAATGGTTCTCACTTTCCAAAGTAGTATCACTCAGTTGGGAAGTTAAGCAATCTGAATTCTTTGAACATAAATTTATTTTAGTGTTTTTCCCTCTACTTTTCCACCAACCTACACTCCTTTGCATAAGAACAGATGATTATAATATTTAGGCAAATGAACAATATAAGCATCAGATGAATCCTACAGTAGAAACAATATCTATTATAGGACTTCAGAATTGGATAATGATGCAATAAATCTTAACAGAGAATTGAACCTTAAATATTTGAGAATTCAAAAATGTTGCCAATATAAAATAGATAAATAAGACGTTATTGATAGACTACAAAAGAATACTTTTTCATAAATTAAAAATTTTATGTAAAAACCAAACTTGATGATTTATGTAGACTTTGGACATTTAACCCAACTAACTTTGTAAAGGAAACTATCTGCAGAGTTCTTCTTGTTTCAAGTCCTGTGTACACTTAGCTGTCAGTCTCCTGTCTTCATAAAAAAATAAGTTAGCTCTCTTTCTCCCCTATTTTCTTGAAAAACAGAACAAAAGCTCTCTCAACAAACCTTTATGTAGCAAAATTTTTATTCCTCTTTGAATACTAACCAATCCCCGCCATACACTAAAAGCTTACAGCTTACTAACTACCCTACCCATGTGTACATTCTGCTCCCACTAGTAAAGTTGTACACTCACCAGTTATGTTTATCTCAAATCCTTTTATCACGGCTGTACTTGTTATAGTAATTATATAATTTAAATAAATCTTATCTAATGAAAATGAGTGCAAAACACATTGCTTTATGAATTAATATGAATGAAAATTACCATTAATACTTTGTAAGGACTTGATAAAGATGGGTCCTTAGAAATATTACTGTTAAATTATGGGTATGGCTAAAACAAAGGTGAAAAGTTGGGGGGAAGCCTTTAGAAATATTTGGAAATTTTACAGTCAGATTTTTTTGCAAGTGTTTTTAAGTTCTGGCTGAATTTAATAGATAACAAACTGGAGAACATAGGCAAAACCACTCCTACAAGCAGATATTATGTATTCAAAAAAAGGCAAAAGAGGAAAATTCTTAAACAAAGTATACTTAAATAAAAGGTCTTGAACCTATATCAAATCATTGGTAGAAGAATGTCTAATGTATACATTTCAAATTGAAATAAAATATTTAAAGTATATATATTATTATTTTTTAATTTCAGATTAATATGAGAGTACAAATGATTAGTTTACATTGTTTGCATTTGTTAGGTGAAGTTCAAGTTGTAGCTGAGCCCTTCACAGAGGGTGTCCTGTTTACCGTTACATTGTGTCCACTCCCCCTCCTTCCTTGTCCCTCCCACACCTGAATTTGTGTTTTTCTCTCACATGGAGGTATAGTTGTTTATCTATTGTTTTCATATTAGTGTTGGGTACATTGGATACTTGCTTTCCCATTGTTGTGATTCATTATTAGAAGAATATTCTTCAACTCCATCCAGGTAAATACAAAAATGTAAAATGTTCATTTTTTTTATGGCTGAATAGTGTTCCAGGGTGTACTATAACACAGATTATTAACCCATTGATGAGTTAATGGGAGCTTGGGTTGATTCCACATCTTGGCGATTGTAAATTGAGCTTCAATAAATGTTCTAATATAAATGTCCTTATCAAAAAATTATTTCTTGTTCTTCTGGGTAGATGCCTAGTAACAGGATTACAGGATCAAATAGAAGATTTACTTTTAGCTTTTTGAGAATTCTTTCCATGGAGGCTGTATTAGTTTGCAATCCCACCAGCAGTATAAACATTTTCCCTTCTCTCTACATCCACACCAGCCTCTGCAGCTTTGGGACTTAGAGATGTGGGCTATTTTCTCCAGGGTCAGGTGATATCTCAGAGTGGTTTTAATTTGCCTTCCTCTGATGATTAAGGATGATGAGCACTTTTTCATGTGTTTGTTGGTGATTCATCTGTCTTTGTCAGAAAAGGTTCTGTTCATATCTCTTGCCCACTTATAAGTGGGATTGTTTGTTGGGATTGCCTGGTTGATGTCATACTTGGGAATCGGCACATTCCCCACTTTGGCCCCTGGGCTTGTGGGGTGAAGACGTCACAGTGGGAAAGAACCAAAGGAAGATCCTGAACCTTCCTGCTCCAAAATCAAGATAGAAAATGAAAGACAGATACCAGGCGTGGTGGCTCACACCTGTAATCTCAGCACTTAAGAAGCTAAGGTTGGTGGATTGCCTGAGCTCACCAGTTCAAGACCAGCCTGAGCAAGAGTGAGATCCCATCTCTGAAAAATAGCCGGGCATTTTGTCAGGAGCCCATAGTCCCAGCCACTTGGGAGGCTGAGGCAAGAGAATCGCTTAAGCCCAAGAATTTGAGGTTGCTGTGAGCTGTGACACTACGGCACTCTATCGAGGGTAATAAAATGAGACTCCATCTCAAACAAACAAACAAACAAAAAAGCAATATCATGTTGGGGAGAAGGAAAACTGTTCCTTTGTACCTGGAAAGCTTGCTGAAAGATAGGCTAGAAATAAGGCAGATTAATAAGAGAAAGAGTTTACAGATTCATTCTCCATGTGCATGGGGAGAATCACAGAGTGACTCCCCAGTATCCCATTAGGTCCAGGAGATTATATACCCTTATAGGGTATGAATATAGGAATTATGCTAAGGGGTGATAGATAGTTAGTACGATGGATGAATAGATACTTGGACAAATGAATAGATGATGGGAAACAGACTTGTAGATGATTGTCTTTGGAAATTAAATTAAACCAAGACTCGAATATTATCTTTAAAATGGGTTGGGCTAGGTCTGGCTGCATTCTTGATCTTTCCTGCAGTATATTGAGGTAACAGGGAAGTTGATTGTTCTTTTTGATGGGTCTGCCTGATTTCTGCAAAACAGGAAAGCCCCTGTTGATCTCTAAGGACCTTTAATTCAAAATACCCTTTATATCAAGGAGTTATATTTTGGGGTAAAATTTCCTGAGCTCCTTCAATTACATCCCAAGGGTTGGCCAAGATGACAAAGATCAGTGCCATACGTACCTATCTAAAGTAGAAACTCGCTAATATTTGAGGCTCTGTGGCCCATACAGTGTCTGCTGCAGCTGTTCAACTTTGCAGCAATAGCACAAAAGCAGCTATGGACAATCTGTGAATGATTGAATGTTTCTGAGTTTGAATAAAATCTTACTTGCAGACACTGAAAAACAAACAAACAAACAAAATAAATGGCGTTGTTTTCTCTTTTCTTATTGATTGGTTTGTAAATTCTAGTTATCAGTTCTTCATCAGAGATTCGTAGCATGCAACTATCTTCTCCCATTCTGAAGGTGGTCTGTATGCTTTAGTTGTTGTATTTTTAGCTGTGCAGAAACTTTCAGTTTGATCATGTCTCAGTCACTTGTTTTTGGCGTTACTGCAATCACCAAGGGGGTTTTCTTCATAAAATCTTTTCCCAGATCAGTGTTGTAATGAGTTTTTCCCACACCTTCTTCTAGAATTTATATTATTTCATGCCTTAAATGTAAATCTTTTATCCAGCCAGAGTCAATTTTTGTAAGTGGTGACAGGTGTGGGTGAGTTTCTATCTTCCGCATGTGGCTAACCAGTTCTCCCAGCACCATTTATTAAAAAGGGACTCGAATGCTTTGTTTGGTTTATCAAAGATCAGATTTTCTACGATTCCTTACATTGTCTTCTTTATGAATTGATCAAATAACAGCTTTTTATGTTGTTATGAAATAGAACTTCTTTGTGTGCTAGAAGGTCTCAAACTGGGGGTTTGCATGCCAATGTGGCCTCTGCAATGCCGGGTACATAACTTTACCTTTGTGGTCATGGATTTCCATTACATAAGTGGGCTACTAATACCTACCTAACAGAACCCAGAGAAAAAGCTCATGTAAAACATCCAGTGAATGCTCCATAAGTAGTAACTATTGTGATTACTTTTCTCAAAAAAAAAAAAAAAAAAGAAAAGAAAAGAAAACATAAACCCAATTGCAACCTAGGAATAGGGGGAAGTGGGAAAGGGGGGGGAGGGAGGGTGGTGGAGGGAGAGGGATTGGTGAGAACACACTTGCGGTGCATCTTACAAGGGTATATGTGAAACTTAGTAAATGTGGAATGTAAATGTCTTAGCACAATAACTGGGACATTGCCAGGAAGGCTGTGTTAACTAGTGTGATATAAATGTGTCAACCGGTCTGTGAAACTTGTGTATGATGCCCCATATCAATGTACACAGTTATAATTTAATAAAATAAATAAATAAAAAGAAAACATGTCAAATGGTATATAAAATCAGTGTGTGTTGCCCCATGATTGCATTAATGCACACAGCTATGGTTTAATAATAATAAAAAAAAACTTTAAAGAGCAAGAACTGAAAGAATTAGGGGAAGGAAAGAGATACAAAAATGCACTCATGAAGAAGAATCAGTAGAAAAATCCTGGTAACACGAAATGCCAGTTCAGAGTAACCCCTTCTAGAAATTGTGAGGGAGCAACAGCAGAGGACTCCTCCCATAAAGAAATGTTAGAAATGACAGAAGGGGAATTTAAAATACAGATGATGAAAACAATGAAGAAAATTGCTGAGAAAGTGGAAAACAATCAAAAAAACAATGAAGGAAATGGCTGAGAAAGTTGAAAAGAACCAAAAGGAAATTCAAAAACAGAATCAAATAAGAGATGAAAGATATGAAGAATATAAAAAGGATATAGCAGAGCTGAAGGAACTGAAGCAGTTAGTTAGGGAACTTAAGGATGCAATAGAAAGTATCAACAACAGATTAGGTCATGCAGAAGAAAGAATCTCAGAGGTAGAGGATAAAGCTCTTGAGATAACTCAGATAGTTAAAGAGGCAAAAAAGAAGAGAGAGAAAGCAGAACATTCACTGACAGAATTATGGGACTCTATGAAGCATTCAAACATACGAGTTATAGGTATCCCAGAAGGGAAAGAAGAATGCCCCAGTGGAATGGAAGCCACTCTAGAGAATATTATAAATGAAAATTTCCCTAATATCATCAAATGTTCTGACATACTCCTTTCAGAGGGAAATCAATGCCCTGGTCACCTCAATTCAAATGGAGCTTATCCAAGGCAAAATTAAAGAATTTACAAGGGGCAAACCCATCAGGGTCACGGCAGACTTCTCTAATGAAACTTTTCAGGCCAGAGGACAATACTCATATGTCTTTAATGTAGTTAAACAGAACAATTTCCAGCCCCCAGAATTTTATATCCCACTAAGCTAAGCTTTAAAATTGATGGAGAAATCAAATCTTTTATTGATATGTAAACATTGAGGAAATTTGCCACAAGACCAGTCTTACAAGAAATATTTCAACCTTTTCTACACACTGACTGTCACAATGCACCTTCAGAAAAGTAAACACCTACAAATTAAAGGACAGAACCTAGTTTCCACAATAATGAAAAAGACAAAACTAAGCAATGGACTTTCACAAAACAAGATGTACAGAATGCTACCACACTTATCCATTATCTCAATAAATGTCAATGGCTTGAATTCCCCACTGAAGAGGCATAGATTGGCTGATTGGATTAAAAAACACACTCCATCTCCTTGCTGTCTGCAGGAAACACACCTCACATCAAAAGACAAAGTTAGAAATCAGAGTTAAAGGTTATAGGTCAATTTTTCAGGCAAATGGAATTCAGAAGAAAAGAGGGGTTGCAATCTTCTTTTCAGATACATATGGATTTAAAGCAACTAAAGT
>CAUYPK010131246.1:0-19896 GCA_963574355.1 Loris lydekkerianus | reverse complement strand
GGTGGAAATGAATGTTGAAATGTATCACACCTAGGTTCCAGAAGGTAAACCAAGGACATGAAGACACTCAAATGTATAGCAGTCCATAGTTGGTCTCTCAGGAGGAATATTGATAGCTGAGTCTGTTGCCCAATTAAAGCTGTAGTGAGGGAGTCTGGTGTTGATGACTTGCAATTGTCTTACAGCTGCTTATGTCAAAAGCCAGTGCTTGTTTAGCATTTATTTGCACCTTGTTCTTTCCTCAGACCTCTAATTTCAGAGTAGGGTTGAAGAGGGCAAAGCTTCCCTCTCAGATCTATTCTTGGGTTCCAGACAAGATGCTAGACCTTTGTGCCAACAAGCAGGTTTCTGGTAACAGTACCTCTCAACTCCAAAGTCTTCCCAGTGGTATTCAGAAAGATGCTCCTCAGAAGACCAGCTTGAACCCTAAGCAAGACCAAGACTCCACCATACTGAAAATACAAAAAATTAGCTCAGTATGGTGACCCAATACTGTTGTCCCACCTACTAGGGAAAACGAGGAAGGAGGATTGGTTGAGCCTAAGAGTTTGAGGTTGCTGTGCACTAGGCTGACACCATGGCACTCTACCCAGGGCAACAGAGAAAGATTTTGTCTCAAAAAATGTGTGCGTGTGGTTGTGTGTATGTGTGTGTATGTGTATAAAATCCCAAACATATGGCTCAGCACCCATAGCACAGTGGTTATGGCACCAGCCACATGCACCTAGGCTGGCGGGTTCAAGCCCAGCCCAGGCCAGCTAAACAACAATGACAACTACAACCACAAAATAGCTGAGCATTGTGGCGGGTGCCTGTAGTCCAGTTATTTGGGAGGCTGAGGCAAGAGAATCACTTAAGCCCAAGAGTTGGAGGTTGCTGTGAGCTATGACGTCACAGCACTCTACTGAGGATGACACAGTGAGACTCTGTCTCAAATAATAATAATAATTATTATGATTATTTGCAATTTTTTGGTAGAACTCAAGCAGTTCTCGAGCATGAACTTTGTAGAAGACAGGATCATGTCAAAATGTCATGTAAAATAAATATATAGATGATCTTGATATTTGTACATACATGTGGCTTCAGTTTATAGTAGGGTGTGGCTTTCAGTGTGTTATCTTCCAAGCACAGACATTAACACGTGTTCTTGGTGACTTGGTGAGGCAGCTATTATCACTATTTCAACCTACCACTGCAACGTTGGCATTTAATGTTATTTAGAAGTCAGTTAAGCATTTTTTTTTTTTTTTTTTGAGACAGAGTCTCACTCTATGCCATTGATACAGTGCCATGGCATCATAGCTCAAAGCAACCTCAAACTCCTAGGCTCAAGAAATCCCCATCCCCTTGCCTCAGCCTCCCCGAGTAGCTGGGACTACAGGCATCCACCACAATGACAGCCTAGTTTTTCTGTTTTTAGTAGAGACAGGGTCTCACTTTTTCTCAGGCTGGTCTTCAACTCCTGAGCTCAGAGTATCCACCCACCTTGACCCTCCAGAGTGCTAGGATTAACAGGAGTGAGCTACCGCCCCCAGCCTGCTTATTTTTTAAGAGTACTTACACATTCAGGGGTGCCTCACATGTCACTTGCTATGTGCTTTAAAAGTGACCCTCTGTCTCACCCTGCATTTGCAGAAAAGATACTGAAGGGCCCAAACCTTGCCTTCAATTTTCCTGTCAATGAATTTTCATAATAAAAATATAGTCCTTTACCTATTATTTTATGTTGCCCATTTTTTACCTTTATAATTTAAACAATCATTTTTAAAAAAACATTTTATTACTTAAATATGCACATTTTCTGTGTTATTGATCACAAACTTGGGACTTGCTCAATGATTTTAAAAGACTCTGAACAGGCCACTGTATAATTAGGATTATTACATGAGGACTTTTTGCTTATCTGTGGTGGCAAATATCACAAAAGTTATGCGCAGACCCTTTTTCTTTTTTTTTCCACTCATCAGCATTTGTTAGTGTTTCTGTATTTGTTGTATGGCCCACAACAACTCTTCTCTCCAGGTAGCCCAGAGAAGCCAAAAGGTTGGACACCCCTGCCTCACAATAACAATTCATTCTCCTCCTCATAAGATATCTAATTTGTATTTCTTACAAGGTCTCCTTATGTGAGAAGGTGAGAGTGAGAGTGAACCTCATTTTTCAAGCTATTCTCACTCCCATGGTGATTTCATCTAGACAAGCAGTTCTCAATCTGTGGGTCACAACCCCCAGGAACTATATTAAAGGGCCACGGCATCAGGAAGGTTGAGAACCACTGATCTAGACACTTAGCTTTAAATATCACCTATGGGCCGGGCTCAGTGGCTCACACCACTAATACTCTGGGAGGCCAAGGCAGGGATCACCTGAGCTTAGGAGACCAGCCTGAGCAAGAGCAGGATCCCACCTCTAAAAATAGATGGGCATTGTATGGGGCACCTTTAGTCCCAGCTACTTGGGAGGCTAAGGCAAGAGGGTCACTCCAGCCCAAGAGTTTGAGGTTGCTGTGAGCTATGACATCATATCACTCTACCCAGAGCAGAGTGAGACTGTCTCAAAAAAAAAAAAAAAAGAAAAGAAAAGAAAAATCACCTAAGTAATGATAATTCCCAACTTTAAATCTCCAATCTAGACCTCTTTCTTAAACTTCAGACCTATATGCTTGACTGTGTAGTAAACATCTGAAATGTAACAACCAAAATTGAGCTTCTAAATTTTCCCTTCCAAAATTGTACCTCTGAAAATCTTCACTATCTCAAATAATAGCAACTCCATACTGCAACTCTTCAGGGATAAACCTTAAGATATACACATGACCCCACTCTTTCTCTCACATCCCATCTTAAGTATGTTAGCAAATCCTCTCAGTTAGACCTTCAAAATATATCCAAAATCTATTTCTCACCATTTCCACTGTTATCATTCAGTCCAAGCCACTATCACCTCCTGCTTGGATTACTGCTCTCCTAACTGGTCTCCCCAGTTTTGCCCTTCTCACTTCCTTCACCACTCCCCAACCTTCCCAACCTTAGCCTACTCTCCATATAGCAGCGAAGTGATTCTCTAAACTCTAAATAAGATTTGGTGGCTCATGCCTATAATCCCAGCACCTCTGGGAAACTGAGGCAGAAGATGCATAAGTTCAGAAGTTCAAGACCAACCTGAGCAACAGCAAGACTCCATTTCTTTTTTTTTGTAGAGACAGAGTCTCACTTTATTGCCCTCGGTGGAATACCATGGCGCCACAGCTCACAGCAACCTCCAACTCCTGGGCTTAGGCGATTCTCTTGCCTTAGCCTCCCGAGTAGCTGGGACTACAGGCGTCTGCCACAACACCCAGCTATTTTTTTGTTGCAGTTTGGCCAGGGCTGGGTTTGAACCTGCTACCCTCAGTATATGGGGCCAGAGCCCTACCTACTGAGCCACAGGAACCGCCCAAGACCCGGTTTCTAACAAAAAATAAGTAAAAGTAGCCAGGTGTGGTGGTACAACATGTCTATAGTCCCAGCTACTCAGGAGCCTGAAACAGGAAAATCTCTAGAGCCCAGTAGTTTGAGGTTGCAGTGATGACACCACTGCACTTTAGCTGGGGCAACAGAATAAGACCCTCTCTCAAAAAAAAAAAAAAAAAAAAAACTAAATTAGATTAAATTAGAGCTAAAAGCTGAATTAGACTATGTCATCAAGATCTCAAAACCTGTCAATGGCCTCTGAGACCTATATCACCTAACTACCACTCCTTTGTGCCCAGGCTCCAGCCACTTCCTTACCTCTTCACCCATATAATACTTCTCTGTGCCAGTTCACTTCATTTCAGTGTCAGTGACCTTGCCTCCTATTTCAGGCCTCAGAACCTTTCAATCTGCTATGCTTCCCACCTAAAATTATGTATCTGTAGATTATATGCAAGGCTTATTCTTTCACCTACTTGAAGTTTTTATTCAAGTATCTTCTCAGTGAAGTCTTCCCTTTCCATGCCATTTAATATTGCAACCTCCATCTCCTACCTTCCTCCTTTAACATTCCCTTATGCACCAGCTCTGCTTTATTTATAGCACCTTCATACTATATATAGTATATTGTATATTCTACTTTATTTCTTATATGTCTTCCTTAATTAAAGTGCAAACTAAGAATTTTTTCTGTTCCATCCTCTACTACACACGCAGTTCCTAAAGCAGTACCTTTCACAAAGAACTCAATTTGTTCAATATTGAATCACTAAATGTTAGTTCAATACAGCCTCTTCAAAAGTGCCAAATTTTGTTAGGTCCAATTCAAATGCCAGAACTAGCCTAATTAAAATGTATCAATTTTTTATAATATAATTTCAAAATTGTTAAGTTTTTACTTATGATTTTATTTCATAATCTAAGATAATACTTGACAATTATATAGGTGCTTACTGATTCCAAACAGTTCAACTTCTTACTTATTCTGGCATTACTATAAATAGAACAGTAGGCTTCGGCCAGAAGTCCTGCATTCAAATCCTAGCTCTATCATTTACTAGCAGTATGACCCAATCAATGAAACCACCTCCAAGTCTTAGTTTCTCATCTATAAACTGGCAAGATAGAAGTGGATTAAAGACCTTCCTGCCTTACCTATCCTGTGCCTAACATAGCGTTTTTGTGAAAATCAAAAATATATGAAAAACATTCTATAAGTCATAAATGATATGCAAGTGTGAGTTAAATGGCCATCCTGTAGTTTGGGAAAAACTGAAACAGGACAGAAAAAATTCAGTGTTTGGGGCAGCATATCTCACCATACTACCCTGACCCCAACGCTAAAATCTAGTTTTACAGTCAAGCTGGTTCTTCAACTAACTTGTTATACCTTAAACAAGTTACTCAACCACTGTGAGTCATCTTTTCCACATCCACAAACAGAGATAATACAAACCTGGTACAGTCCTTTGGAGAACTAGAGATTAAATACATACATACATAATGTACCCATAAAACACAACTAATTACAGACTTGTTTAATTTTATGTTATTCTCATCTTCTTTCAAAAAGACAAAAACCCAAAAGCAAATAGTAGACACTACAGCATTGAGGTAGGGAAGAAGATGACTTTGACTTGGAAACTGCATGTGAAAGGATAAGAAGGAAACTGAGAATTAGAAGTAATCAAGCAATAATATCAACAGTTTGCCTATTATTCCTGCCTTTCTCCAAGGTAAATGAGGATGAGCTGCAAAGAAAATTCAGCATCCAGAAAACTGTCTTTTGTAACTTAAAAGAGTTCGCTTTTTTTTTTCTTTTGAGACATAGCCTCAAGCTGTCACCCTGGGTAGAGTGCATGACATCACAGCTCACAGCAACCTCCAATTCCTGGGCTCAAGCGATTCTCCTGCCTCTGCTTCCCAAGTAGCTGGGACTACAGGCGCCCGCCACAATGCCCAACTATTTTTTGGTTGCAGCCATCAATGATGTTTGGCAGGCCCAGGCTGGATTCCAACCTGCCAACTCAGTTGTACATGGCTGGCACCTTAGCCACTTGAGCCACAGGCACTGAACCTAAAAGAGTTCACTTTAAATCTAAATTTTACTATGTAGTCTTCTCAAAGAAAAATAATTTAATTAGTTTTAATTTCACACACACCAAGATATTTTAACACTCCAGAGCTTAAGGCGCATGTCAAAAAAGCTAAGTTGTGTTTTCCCAGCTATACAGCCCCAGATATAATTGTATTAAATGTTCAGAAACATGGCTAAATGAAAACAACTTATAAAGCAAAACTGGGCGGCACCTGTGGCTCAAAGGAGTAGGGCGCTGGCCCCATATGCTGGAGGAAGCGGGTTCAAATCTAGCCCCAGCCAAAAACTGCAAAAAAAAAAAAAAAAAGCAAAACTGAATTTAAGATACATATCATACAAACACTTCAGGAATGCTCTTTGAAGTCAGGGCATAGGGGTTCACAACTGTAATCCTAGCACTTTGGGAGGTCAAGCCAGGATGATTGCTTGAGGTCAAGAGTTTGAGACCAGGTTCCCCGCCGTAGCTCAATGAGTAGGGCAGTAACTAGGGCACCAGCCACATATACCGAGGCTGGCGGGTTTGAGCCTAGCCCGGGCCTGCTAAACAACAATGACAACTACTGCAACAACAACAACAACAAAAACAAACAAAAAAAAAAAATAGCCGGGCATTGGGTAGGCACCTGTAGTCCCAGCTACTCGGGAGGCTGAGGCAAGAGAACTGCTTAAGCTCAAAGAGTTTGAGGTTACTGTAAGCTATGAGGTGATAGTGATGATATAGTAAGACTCTGTCTCAAAATAAAAAATAAAAAATGTTTTCAGGAAGCATTAAAATGTAATATATCCCTCTAGGATTCTGAAATGTTCTCTTTTCCTTTTTAAGAGACAGAGTTTTGCTGTGTCGCCTAGGCTAGAGTACAGTGGCACAATCATAGTTCACTGCAGCCTGGAAAACCTGGGCTCAAGCAATCCTCCTGCCTTAGTCCCCCCAAATGCTGGGAAAACAGGCATGAGCCACTGAATGTTCTGTTTCTTAACCCAGGAGCTGGTAACACAGGGAATATTAAATTTGTGAATATTCACCAAAGTGTACACTTGATTTGTATTATTTTGCTTGTCTATACTTTTACTTAAAAATTTTTAAGGTAAGGTGGTGCCTGTGGCTCAGTGGGTAGGGTGCCGGCCCCATATACAGAAGGTGGTGGGTTCAAACCCGGCCCCGGCCAAACTGCAACAACAACAACAAAAAAAAAAAAAATAGCCAGGCACTGTGGCAGGTACCTGTAGTCCCAGCTACTCAGGAGGCTGAAGCAAGAGAATCGGCTAAGCCTAGGAGTTGGAGGTTGATGTGAGCGGTAACATCACAGCACTCTACCGAGGGCGATAAAGTGAGACTCTGTCTCTAAAAAAAAAATTTTAATACAATGTACTGCTACTTCACATACACAGCATACATATATCCAATCAACCAGATAAATTATAGATCTTACTATGAAAGGTAAAAAGATAAAGATCTTAAGGAAAAACACAGGACAGTAACTTCATGACACTGAAGTTTTGATTTCATAAAAGGAAACAAAAAAAGTACTACTCAATAAATAAACTGGACTTCTTTAAAATTAAGAACTTTAACTTGCTAATCAAGATTCTGAAAGGGCCATCTACAGGGTGGACAGGGTGGACAGGGTGGAAGATATTTGTAATACATACAACTAACAAAGAACTGTATCCAGAATAAACAAAAAAACTACAAATCAATATAAGAAAAGTAAACAATTCAACAGAAAAAAGGGCAGAAGGTTTAACAGACACTTCACAAGAGCAGAATTCTAATGGCCAATAAACATGGGGTCCCTAACATGAAAAAATGTTCAATTTTGTTAGTCATCAGGATAATACAAATTAAACCAACACTGCATCGCAGCTCAATTTACAATCGTCAAAATGTGGAAACAGCCCAAATGCCCACCAACCCAGGAATGGATGAACAAGCTGTGGTATATGTATACCATGGAATACTATTCAGCCATTAAAAAAAGATGGAGACTTTACATCCTTTGTATTAACCTGGATGGAAGTGGAACACATTATTCTTAGTAAAGCATCACAAGAATGGAGGAGCATGAATCCTAGGTACTCAATCTTGATATGAGGACAATTAATGACTTAGTCTCCAGTGTGGGGTGGGGGAAGGGGAGAGCAGAGAGAGAGAAGGAGAGAGAGGGTGGGGTTTCAGTGTGTGACACACCTTTTGGGGGCAAGACACAGTTATAGGAGGGACTTTACCTAACAAATGCAATCAGATAACCTGGTATCTTGTACCCTCAATGTATCTCCAGCGATTAAAAAAAAAAAAAAAACACTACACTGCAATACCACTACACCCTTCCACAACAACTAAAAAGACTGACAAGACCAAGTATTGGCAAAGATATGAAACGAGAACTCTTATACACTGCTGATGGGAGTGTAAATTTTTAAAACCACCTGTACAATTTTAGCAGAATCTACCAAAACATGTATGCATAAGCCATGACTTAATAATTCCACCCCAAGGCATATCCCCAACAAAAATCACACATATATTTACCCAAAAAAGGTGTAAGAACGTTCATAGAAGCAAAACTAAAAAACCAAAGGTCCATCAACAGCAGAAGAAACTATTCACACAACCGAATACAGCAATGAAAATGAATAAACAACACAACAGGGATTAATCTTAAAAATGTAATGTTAAGCAGAAGGAGCTCAAAGAATACATATTATATGACTCTATTGGTACAGAATTGAAAAACAGACAAAATTTTTCTATAGTATTAGAATACAAGGAAAACAAGGCAAAGGGTGGAGGGGTATTTGTTAGGAGTTCCAGTACTGATGTTTCTTGATGAGGGTGCCCATCACCTGAATGTGCTTATTCATCCAGCTGTCCACCCTTCTGTATGTATGTGATACTCCTCTAAAAAATCTTGCATTCATTGGATACCCTATTACCAAGAATCTTTATCTATACTATGCTCGGAGACTTGATTGGCAGCAGTTCCACGTCAGCCTTAGTGCTCTTCAAGATTTAAACATCAGGATGGGTGACACCTGTGGCTCAAAGGGATGGTGCACCGGCACCATATGCTGGAGGTGGTGGGGTTCAAGCCCAGCCCCAGCCAAAAATTGCAAAAAAAATAAAAATAAAAAAAGATTTAAACATCAGTGTCTCTATTCATATACTACCAATACCTACCACAGGCTAATCACCTACTGTACAACTAACATTTGGTTAAATATTTGCTACGTATCGACCATGTACAAAATCTGTGCTTAAGTACAAAAATTGAGTAAGACATGGCCCATGGCCTCTGACTTCAAGGAGATTACAATTTACAGAAGACAAGGTAAATGCGTGAAGATATGCAACAGGGTATTATAGGAGCACAAAGAAACATCAAAAATTGCCCAAGGGAGGAAAATCATCAGGATAGGTTTCCTGGGGGTGTTAAAACCTAAGTCTTTAAAAGATGAGTAGGGAGGCAAAGATGGGTGGATTGCCTGAGCCAGAGCAAGACCCACCTCTCTAAAAACAGCCAGGCATTGTCGTGGGCACCTGTAGTCCTAGCCACTTGGGAGGCTGAGGCAAGAGAATAGCTTGCATCCAAGAGTTTGAGGTTGCTGTGAGCTGTGATGGCACAGCACTCTACCAAGGCGACAAGTGAGACTCTGTCTCAAAAAAAAAAGAAAGGAAAAAAAAAAGCACACTAATAATAAACAACATGATGTATTTAAAGAAACAAGGAACAAATGCTAGATGTTGCTTAAAGGTAGTAAAACTAGGTAGTAAGAACTAGAATAGGGTAGGGGGAAGGTGTCAAGTCATGAAAGGACTTAGACCTCATCCAAGAGGCAAGACGAATCAGTGAGGAAATGACCAAAGAAGTAATATGGTCAACAAATTATTCAGGCAGCAGTAAATAGGACAGACTTAGCTACGAGTAGAGTAGAGTTAGGAGACAGCTATGATGGTCCTGACAGAAGATAAGGGCAAATCATGAGGAAATAAACTAGATACATTATGCTGCTGGTCCAAAGATCACACTTTGAGAACCTATACTAGGGGTCAGCAATTTTTTTCTATAAAGGTCCAAACAGTAAATATTTCATACTTTATGGTCCCTACTTTACTTTCATACTTTATGGTCCCTACTGTATTGGTTTTTTTACTTTTTATACCTTTTAAAAATAAAAAACCTTTCTTTTTTTTGAGACAGAGCCTCAAGCTGTCGCCTTGGGTAGAGTGCTGTGGCATCACAGCTCACAGCAACCTCCAACTCCTGGGCTCAAGCGATTCTCCTGCCTCTGCCTCCCAAGTAGCTGGGACTATAGGCACCTGCCACATGCCTGGCTGTCTTTTGGTTGTAGCCGTCATTGTTGTTTGGCAGGCCCAGGCTGGATTCGAACCCTCCAGGTCAGGTGTATGTGGCTGGCACCTTAGCCACTTGAGCCACAGGTGCCAAGCCTCAAAAACCATTCTTAACCAGTGGACCTTACCAAAAAAAAAAAAAAAAAAAAAAAGGTGGCGGCTACTGGCTGTATTTGGGCTATGGGCCATAGTCTGTTCACTGATCCCTGCTGCACACCAGTAAAGAAGTGAGGATTAACCTTCCTATGAGATTAATTTTCCTAAAATGATACTTGCATCGTATTAGTTTCCTACTCAGAAACTACCACTGGTCCTCAGTACCTAACTCTAATCACTATTAGACCTAACATTCATAATCATAGATACTTTAGCACCTGCCTACTATTACAGGCTCATGAACTACACACTTGTGAACCTTCTGTCGTTATTAAATTGAACTATTTAGATTTACCAGCCTCTGTATGTTTGTAGTGTTCCCCAATTCAATGTTCTTTTCTACTGTTCCAAACCTTGTCAAATACCCTTCCTTCAAAGCATACTTTGAATCCTACATCAAAGTGATTTCACCCTCCCCAGAAATCTTAAAAGCACTATCTCAATTTATCTGGTATTTATTTGCTGCCTTGAGTTATTACTTTAAATAAACTGAAAATTCCTCGAGGGCAAGCAACAATTTATATTAATCTTTATCAATGGATCTAGTTATAAAAAAAGATTAATAAAAGGAAGATGTGTGTGTATATATGTAATAGTTACATATTTACACACATACTTTTTCTGAAATAACGAAATAAGTGAAGCAAATGTGATTTTGCCTTTAGTTATATCAGTAATTGAACACCTAATTCTATGGACACAACCTGAATGCTGTAGAAACCATAGAATGACAATCCACAAACACATCTCTCTTTTCTATTGCCCACATATTTTTAGGACTAGTTTACTAGAGAAACCATAAAACAAGTAGAATTTTCCCAACAATGTTACCAACGTAGGTATACTGCTATATTAAAGATAGAAGTTAGAAAAGCAATTTGAAGTTTAGGTATCTATAGTTTTACTTCATTTACTTTTTAAGATAACAACACAAGCTTCTACACCTAAATTGCTTTAATTTCACCATCAATTATTACCCAAGTTTAAAAAGTTACACACACCCCAAAAAGTCTCATACATGGTCTTAATTTTTTTTTTTTTTTTTTTTTTTTTAAGAGACGGAGTCTCACTTTGTTGCCCTAGGTAGGATGCCATGGCGTCACAGCTCACAGCAACCTCCAACTCCTGGGCTTAGGGGATTCTCTTGCCTCAGCCTCCTGAGTAAGCTGGGACTACAAGCACCCTCCACAACACCCAGTTATTTTTTGTTGCAGTCTGGCTGGGGCCAGGTTTGAACCCACCACCCTGGGTGTATGGAGCCAACGCCCTATTCACTGAGCCACAGGCCCCGCCCACATGATCTTAATTTTAATAGTTTCTCTACAACAATTCATACGCCAAAAATGGCATTATTGACATCACTCAGAATTTAAGGAAATAAGAATACATTCAAAATTTTCAAGAAAATAATCCATTTTAGTTCACAATTGACAACTGTAATCACAGACTTTTTTTGAGCTGGATTAAGGGATTCATCTTGTATTTCAGAAGATACACTGAAAACGATTTTCCAAGTCCAAAGTGTAAGCTATGTCCTATTATCCAAAGAATGTTCAAGAATCTATAAAAATTCCTCCAAAATCACTGCCCACATTCCATTGCAAACAATACAAATTTAAAACACATATAGAAAATTATAGAAAACAAAATGACCAAAAAAAAAAAAAAAAAAAAAAAAAATGGCCAAGAAAGAAAACTTGAGATTTTTAAACTCTTTTAAATTCTTCAAAACAGGGCAGCACCTATGGCTCAAAGGAGTAGGGCGCCGGTCCCATATGCTGGAGGTGGTGGGTTCAAACCCAGCCCCAGCCAAAAACCACATTAAAAAATAAATAAATAAATAAATAAATAAATTCTTCAAAACAGTATTCCAGACATGGAAGAAAAAGTTTAGTTATTTACAACACTGAAAAGGCCATTACTCATTGATAACTAATATTAATAATACACTGATGTGAGGACAAACTCAGGAGCCAGGGACTCCCATTTCCCAACTCCTGTTTTGCCACTGGCTCAGTATAATGAGTCTTGGGCACATCACTGAACTTCTCTAGTTTCCCCATATGTTGAAACAAGAATAGCTTAACTGACATTCTCCGTTGTGAGAACTGATAAAATGTTTATGAAGTATTCTAGGATCATGAAGAAAGGCCACTGTAACCACAAATGTCATATTTCTTTAATGCCAAACTATTGCTACCTGTTAGCTATAGCTGCAAATCCAATCATCACAATTCTTCTGTGTCTTAACACAGCAAATCCTCATTGAATCAGTAAGATGCATGTATTAATAAGCAAGTTTAGCAACCCCAGGAAAATTTATTTTCTTCCAAATATTTTTTTATCCCAAACCATCTTACTATCCAACCCATATGATCCCATTTACATTAAGAAGCGAGGTCTAGTTATTGATAAGCCAATACCAAATGACTGAAGAGTATTAGGAATCACAGTGGAACTTTGTTAACAAACCAGAAATCTGACTCCTGAAAATAATCCCAGAAACAGGCATTCTAACAAGAGCTTTATTAAAAGAAAAGTCCCTACACTCTCTCACATAAAGAACTCTTAAAATATTTTCAAGATAGTGGAAACAGAAGATTAAATTCGTTCAAAGCCTAAACTAATTTGTTGGGTAGTCCAGCACCTGCTCGGTGTTGGGCGACTGGAGATCGAAGAGGCTGCTCAGGAAAAGTGCTGATGCCATCTCCAGCTGCCCCTTTCGTGAATGACAGCAACAATACAAACACTGACAAAAGAACTGGGAGGCCACCCAAAGCCCCTGTTTAGCACTACTTCTATTCTAACCCCAACACACAAGGCGACAAATCTCGGAAAGACCCTCCTCTGACAGCTCTCCCATGAGGAGACCTTGTCTCCAGTCTGGTAACATGAAAAAGTACTACCCTTCACTCCTTCCAGGAGAGCGGAGCACTTAAAGGTGAAGAAAAACGCCGCCTGCCTTTCCAAAGTGCCAGAGGCAAAACGCGAAGACTTCCTCCCGGGCTGGGAGCGAGGCGCTCGGTGGGCAACTAGAGAAAACTCTAGCGGGGAGAGGGCGCCCCTCTGACCGCCGCCAGGGAGGGCAGGGAAGCGGAGGAGAGAGCAAAGCGCGTCCCCCACTTGGCAA
Organism: Loris lydekkerianus; assembly: GCA_963574355.1. Taxonomy (NCBI): domain Eukaryota; kingdom Metazoa; phylum Chordata; class Mammalia; order Primates; family Lorisidae; genus Loris; species Loris lydekkerianus. Next base: position 6,706 of record CAUYPK010131246.1, on the reverse strand, counting down.
GAGGGCAGAGGGTCGCTGCCCAGAGGTGTGGCGAGCCAGGCTTGGCGCCCGGCACACCGTCCTTCCCGGGGGTGGCAGCAGCGGCCGGCCGCCAGCTTCCAGCGACCCGGAGCAGACGACAAGTAGACTCGGGTCCGGGAGCACGTTCTCTCCGCCAGCCTGGTCCCGAGGGAGGGCGCAGGCTGCGAGGCGGCAACTCTCCCTCTCGCCCAACTCTGGGGAGCGTAAGGCCGGCCGGCCGGCGGGCTGCCGGCCGCCCGGGTGGGGGAGGCGGCGAGGCCGGCCTCGGCCCGCTCCCTCCGCACGCGGTCCGCGCCTGGCGGCCCGTCCGCGCCCTCGTCCCCGCCCGCCGCCGCCGCCGCGGGGCCGGGCCGCCGACCTCGGCCGGCCGGGCGCCGGGCCAGGCGGCGGCGGCCGCGGAGGGCGGGGGGCCTGGGGCCCTACCTGAGGCTGTGTACCAGCTCCCGGCGTGACTGGCTTCCCGGCAGACCACTCGGTTGGACATCTTGGTGCCTGTGCCGCCTATGGTGCACGAGGATGAATGAGGAGGCGGCGGCGGCGACGGCGGCAGGAGCGGCTCCGCGAGGGGACGAGACACCGCGGGCCCAGCCCAGGAGGAGGCGGCAGCGGGGAGGGGATCGGCCCGGCCCAGGAGGAGGAGGAAGAGGAGGAGGTGGCGGCCCAGAAGGAGGAGATGGCAGCCGGGGCGGTGTCGGCAGCAGCAACAATCACCACAAACTCCGCGGACCGCCGGAAGATGGGGCCCACGGCGGCTTCACCGAAGCCCGGAAAGCCCTGGCCCCGGCCCCCGGAGTCGCCGCTGCTCCCCAGCCGGGGCTGATTCCGCCGAGCCGCCCCCACGGCCCCCTGCCCGCCCCTCCCCTCCCAGTTGGCCTCCCGAAGCCACCGCCGGTGACCCCACCCCCGTGACTCCGCGCCCGCCCCCTCCCCCCACCCCCCGCGGGGCTCCCAGCACCCACCCCCACCCCCGGCTGGGCCCTCCTGCCTGTCCGCCCGCCCGCCGGCCCCGCCCCGCTCCTCCTCCCGGCCGCTCGGCTAGGTTAACGGCGGAAACCGGACAGGCCAGACGGCATTTGGGGTCGAGCGGTCCCGCGAACAGGCAGCGGTAGCTGCGGCTCCGCGCACACAAAAGGCCAGGGCCGGGGCCTGAACCGGGGAAGGCAGACCCAGAGAAGAGCCAACGCTTCCTTACTCGCCACTCTAACGAGTCCTGCCCACTGAGCATGCCCAGCACTGCTGCCGGGCCCGCCGAGGAATCTCAACGTGCATGCTCCGCTCTCCGGGGTTTAGCGGCAGCAGAGGCTGGGGGTGGGGGAGCGCGCAGGGAGCAGGACGCAGCCGCAAGGCAAACCCCCTCCCCCAGCCAACTTCCTTAAATGAAGAGCACCGAGGCACGCAGATGAGGGTTTCCTGGAGGAAAGTTTAGGTGGTGTTTCCCTTCCTACAGAGGAATCCTTGGTGGATTCGCACTCTCAAGGTTTCATTCCTAGGGATGCCAGTCTGGCCACACCACACCAAAAGTTCATTTGCAGAAACGGGCACATGGTAAAGTGCGCCGGTGGTCCTTCAAATGTTAGTTTTTGCTTTACGTGGTCAATGTAACAAATTTATCTTGTTTCATGTTATATTTATGTACGTGCATGTTTTATCTCCATTAAAGTGCTAGCCTCAGTTATTCTCCACTGTAAAATGGGGGTAACAACAGGGTGAACCTAAATTATAAAAGTTACAAAATGTAAAGAGCCTGACAGGATAGATATACAAAAAATATTATTTCTAGCTTCTTATCTTATAAATCCCATTATTCCACATAAGCGTCAGAAACAATTCCTTTACAATTGTGGAAGAATCACAGCAACGGGGGATATCTTGCTCCTCTGAAAATGTCCTCCTAAAGTCACCATACATAGGGAAAATGGAAATTATAGCTAAATGTACCTTTGTTTACAAAGCAACATCTTTGTAAAATTTTATTATAAAATATATAAACTATTCCAAAACTAGATAAAGAATAAGCAAAAGTTCCTTATCGTCAATGAAAATTTGGGGGTTATAACCATAAAATTGTAAATCTGAGTTTTACGATAAACCTGCCCCCTGGTAAAACCCCAAAACCAGCTAATATTCAAATTTAGAGTTTCCTAGGACTATAAGATATAGTACAAAAAGAAAAAAGGCACCATTCTGTTCCCTCTCCAACATTTTCCAAGGATTTTGTGTGAGATCCCTATCCTAAAACCTGGTCAATTATTAGAACACATCTGACTTTCACACCTTTTTCTACAAAGTTAATTAAGCTAAAATCTCCACTGAATCTCTATCCCATTCATTCATTCATTTTCAGAGACAGGCTCTCCTGTCACCCAGGGTGGAGTACAGTGGCATGGTCATAGCTCACTACAACCTCAAATTCCTGGCCTTAAGCAATCCTCCCACCTAGGCCTCCCAAAGTTCAGGGACTATAAGCATAAGCTACCACACCTGGCCATGTCTGTTCTTATTATCCCCTGCTCCTAGCAACAATTGTAAATCTCATTCCAAACTAGCAATCTAATTTAAAATTAAGATTCCTCCCTATTAAAATGGTTCAGTTGGATACTTCTTCCCCCAAAGAGTTTTTCTCACTTGTAAAAGTCAGCAAAGACAACAATGACAACTAAAGTGCAAGTTATCCTGTATTGTCTCTAGAATATAGGGGAGTTTTGTTGGGTTTTCTGGGGAGTTGGTGGTTTGTTTTGGGGGGAGTGGGCAGTTATTTTTTGTTTTGGATTTTTGAGACAAGGTCTCACTCTGTTGCCCAGGCTAGATAGCAATGGCTTGCTGCAGCCTCAAACAACTGGACTCAAGCAGTCCTCCTGCCTCAGCCTTCCAAGAAGCTGAGACTATAGGCAGCACCCACCACAATGACTGGCTTTTTTTTTTTTATTGTTTGTAGAGACAGGGTCTCATTATATTGGCCAGCTAGTCTCAAACTCCTGGCCTTAAGAGATCCTCTTGACTCATCCACCCAAAGTGCTGGGATCACAGGCATGAGCCACTGTGCCACTAGAATGTTCTTAATATAATACACAATTACTCCCCTGTCTACCTTATTATGGCTACTTTATTCAAGTACACTCTTGAAAGAAATAAGTTGAAAATATTCACTTAACCACCTCCACTAAATTAAAGAAAATTCACATAATGCAAAATGCATACTTTGCATTCCAGGAGCACCTTACTTGGCAAAACTGTACAATTCTCATGTTATAAGCAAATTCCATTCTGACCACCAGTGATATGAGTTTGACACTCCATAAACATCATTCATAGTAGGGGGCAAGGAGGGAACCTTCATTAATCAGATGGTCTTAAGAAGCACAGGCTTCGGGCAGCACCTGTGGTTCCAGTAAGTAGGGCGCTGGCCCCATATACTGAGAGTGGCAGGTTTAAACTCAACCCCAGCCAAACTGCAAAAAAAAAAAAAAAAATAGTTGGGAGTTGTGGCAGGCGCCTATAGTCCCAGCTACTCAGGAGGCTGAGGCAAGAGAATCACTTAAGCCCAAGAGCTGGAGGTTGCTGTGAGGTGTATGACACCACGGCACTCTACCAAGGGCAACAAAGTGAGACTCTGTCTCAAAAAAAAAAAAAAAAAAAAAGCACAGGCTTCAAAAAATAAGAAGGCTTAGCCAGGTGTTTTGGCAAGGGCCTGTAGTCCCAGCTACTCTGGAGGCTAAGGCAAGACAATTGCCTAAACCCAAGAGCTGGAAATAAATATGGCACAACCATTTGTCCTAAATCTAACAGTAGTGCACATACCTTCATTTTTTTGTTGTTTAATTTTGCTTTCAATTGTCTTAGTTTGAAGGTTTTTTTCTTTCTTTCTTTTTTTTTTTTTTTTTTTTTTTTTTAATTGAGACAGTGTCTCACTTTTGGCCCTTGGTAGAGTGCCATGGCATCACAGCTCACAACAACCTCCAACTCTTAGGCCCAGGCGATTCTCTTGCCTCAGACTCCCAAGAAGCTAGGAGTATAAGTGCCTACTACAACACCCAGCTATTTTTAGAGACAAGGTCTTGCTCTCACTCAGGCTGCTCTCGAACCTGTGAGCTTAGGGCAATCCACCCGCCTCAGCCTCCCAGAGTGCTAGGATTACAGGTGTGAGCCACCATGCCTGGCCCCTTCTTTTTTCTTTCTTTCTTTCCTCTTTTTTTTTTTTTTTTTTTTTTGAGACAGACTCACTCTGTTACCACAGGCTAGAGTACCATGGTATCAGCCTAGCTCACAGAAACCAAACTTATGGGTTCAAGCAATTCTGTCTCAGCCCCCTGAGAACTGAGACTCCAGGTGCCCACCACAACAGCCTCTGCTAATTTTTCTATTTTTAATAGAGATGGGGATCTCACTCTTGTTCAGGCTGGTCTCCTGAGCTCAAGCAATCCTCCAGCCTCACCTTCCCAGAGTGTTAGGATTATAGGAGTGAGCCACTATACCCAGCCATGCACAAATATCCTGAAACATCATATCCAATACTCACTCTAGTAGTCTGCACTAACAACTACAACCAACCACAGTATCAATCAATGTGAAACTTGATATATTAGAATATAAATATAGATCCATTAAAAAGAATAAAGTGGGTTCAGTGCCCATAGCACAGTGGTTAGGATGCTGGCCACTTACACCAAGGCAGATGGGTGCAAACCCACCCAGGCCTGCTAAACGACAACTGCAACAAAAATAATAGCCAGGCATTGTGGCAGGCACCAGTAGTCCCAGCTACTGGGGAGGCTGAGGCAAGAGAATCACTTAAAGCAAGAATTAGAGGTTGCTATGAGCCGTGATAAGGGTGACATAATGAGACTCTGTCTCAAAAAAAAAAAAAAAAAAAAAAAAAGAGACTAAAGTGGTACTATGTACTGGTATAGAAAAAGTTTCAAAAAAAGTGAAAAGGCAAGGCTGTAGCACTTTGGAAGGCCAAGGTGTGAGGATCACTTGAAGCCAGGAGTTCAAGACCAGCCTCAGCAACACAACAAGACCTCTGACTCTACAAAACATAGAAAAATTACCTGGACATGGTGCCACCTGTGCCTGTAGTCCAGCTACTCTGGAAGCTAAGGCAGGAGGATCACTTAAGCCCTGGCATTTGAGGTTGCAGTGAAGACACCACTGTACTCTACCCCAGGCAATAGAGTGCAACCCTGTCTCAAACAAACAAACAAACAAAAAAAAAGAGTGGGAATCAAACTGCAGAATATGTAAAGTATGCTACTATTTGTGTAAAAATGAGTATTTTCATACACTTGAATACAAAAGGGTTACTTCTGGAAAGTAACAACAAACTGGTAACAGTAATTGTTTGGGTGGCTGAGGTATAAGGATGGACAAAGGATTTAACGTTTTCAATATATATCTTTGTGTATCTTTTTAATTTTGTGCCAAATACATATATTTCCCATATCAAAAAAATCTAATTTAGTAACATCCTTAGTTTTTCACATCAACAGGGCAATATTAAATTAACCAATTTCAGATTTAGCTAATCTACAGCTGACAGACAACTTTAGGAGCCCCTCCCAACACTGAAAGCCCACTAGATCAAGAAGATATTCTAAAATGATACAATGTTTTCAACAAATCAGGGAGCTGAGAGAAGAGTTGAGAATAGAGAGATTTTGATTTTTTTTTCCCCCTTGAGACTGAGCATCACTTTTTTGCCCCAGGCTAGAATACCATGGCATTATCATAGCTCACAGCAACCTCAAACTCCTGGGCTCAAGACATCCACTTTCTTTAGCCTCCAGCAATCTGCCATGCTACCCAGCTAATTTTTCTGTTGTTTTTTTGTTGGATTGTTTTTAATTGCAGTTTTTGGCTGGGGCCGGGTTTGAACCCGCCACCTCCGGTATATGGGGCCTGGCACCCTACTCCTTGAGCCACAGGTGCCTCCATTTTTTTTGTTTTGTTTTTCAGTAGAGACATGGTCTCAAATTCCTGAAAGCAATCCACCCACCTCTGCCTCCCAGGTTGCTGGGATTACAGGCATGAGCCAATGCACCTAGTCTTGATTTCAATTAAAACTGGTGCTCTACGGGCAGCGCCTGTGGCTCAGTGAGTAGGGCGCTGGCTCCATATACTGAGAGTGGCGGGTTCAAACCCAGCCTCAGCCAAACTGCAACAAAAAAATAGCTGGGCATTGTGGTGGGCAGCTGTAGTCCCAGATACTCGGGAGGCTGAGGCAAGAGAATCGCCTAAAACCCAGGAGTTGGAGGTTGCTGTAGAGTGACACTACAGCACTCTACCAAGGGTGATGAAGTGAGACTCTGTCTCTAAAAAAATTAAAAAATAAAACTGGTGCTCTACTGAGCATAATGACTGGCATCAGGAGTCTGAGACAGGAGGAATCATTGAGGCCAGGAGTTTAAGGCCAGCCTGGGCAAAACAGGCTGTCTCTAAAAAAAATTGAACAAAATTTAAAAAGTAAAACAAACTGGAGCTTTAACCTAGTGTCAGTTAACTTGCGTGCATTCTACTTTTTTTTTTTTTTTTTTTTGGGGGGGGGGGCCGGGGCTGGGTTTGAAACTGCCACCACTGGGATATGGGGCAGGCACCCTACTCCTTTGAGCCATAGGCACCCCCCACCATCGACGGTAAAAACCAAACTTATGGGTGGCGCCCGTGGGGCCCAGGGGTAGGGGGTCGGCCC
>CAUYPK010131245.1:0-43405 GCA_963574355.1 Loris lydekkerianus | reverse complement strand
AAGAGCTGGTTTGGTTATGGCAAATTTCTTCAACATATGAATGTCATTAAAGTATTTAATTTCTCCATCATAAATGAAACTCAGTTTAGCTGGATACAGGATCCAGGGTTGAAAGTTATTTTGTTTTAGGAGATTAAAAGTTGATGACCATCCTCTTCTGGCTTGAAAAGTTTCAGCAGAGAGATATGCAGACATTCTAATGTTCTTCCCTTTGTAGGTAACGGATTTGTTACATCTGGCTGCTTTTAGAATTTTCTCTTTCATATTAACACTAGTGAAGTTAATTATGATATGCCTGTGGGATGTGTTATTCGGATTGGGTCATGCTGGGGTTCTAAAACTGTCTGCTATCTGAATTTCAGAATCTCTTGGCATGTCTGGAAAATTCTCTTTCATAATTTCATGGAGAAGGGCCTCTGTGCCTTGCGAGGCACTTCATCACTTTCAGGGATTCCAATGAGGCGGATATTAGCCTTCTTTGAATTATCCCAGAGCTCTCTGAGAGAATGATCTGTTTTTGCTCTCCATTTCTCTTCCTCTTTGAGAGTTTGGGAGCATTCAAAAGCTTTGTCTTCAATGTCATAATTCCTTTTTTCTGCTTGCTTCACTCTGTTACTGAGGGATTCTACTGTATTTTTCAGAGCTTTGAGGGCTGCAAATTCTTGCTTCAGTGCGTCAAAGTCTTTGGTGGTTTTGTCTTTAAATTCATTAATTTCTTGAGACAACTTTTGAATTTCTCCTTGAATTTCTAATTCTGACTTTTGAATTGCTCTTAGAATTTCTACTTCCAAATTTTCCTCCATTCTATTCATCTTGTTTGTAATCCAAATTCTGGATTCAATTTCTGACATCTTAGCCAGCTGTTTATGAATGGGATCTTCAGTTACATCTGCCATATCTTTCCTTGGGGGGAGGGGGGGTTGATCTATTCTGGTTATTCATGTTACCAGAGGTTTTCTGCTGATTCTGCCCCATGATTTTTTTACACCATTTGACTTTTCCCCTGGAGCTTTGTTGATGACCCGTACAGTGCTGCAGTGTGAGAAACTGGGGACCTATTTGGTGTGGTGGGGCTAAGTGGTTCTGTCTTGTTTTCAGCTGGTCTCTGTTCAACCCTAGTGAAAAAGTTACTCTGGGTTGAAGTTTCAGCTGTGGAGAAATACCAGCAATTAAGTCATCCAACCCCACACAGGAAAGAATTGGAAAAGGAAAATCAAACCTTCCTACAACCACACACCCAGGGCACCACTTGAATAGTCCTCAGGCGATTGGCTCAGTTCAAAAGGTCCAAATCAATTGTGTCAGTCAGCACCTGTCTCAGGTGTTAGAGTTTCAAAGGTCTCTGGGAACTGGATCACAGGTATCTGATGACAATTCAAATATGACTTGCTCTGGTGCTCCGTGAAGTCTGGAGGACCCACCCAGCAAATAGAGTAGTCTGGGAAGGTTGATGCCTCCTTCCCCACCTTGTACCTTTGTCACACCCAGTCACTGATAGCCCCGCAGGACTGTGACTCAGTTGCCTCCTGTGAGCAGATACTCCAGGGCTTTGCACCTGCCTGAATCACAAGGACATCTGTATTTGCTCAGCCAGGCCACTTCTCTCTGCCTTTATCCAGCAGGGGATGGTGAGGCCTTGATGGAGGCGCTTGATGGAGGGTGTGGGGTGTTCACTCGGTTCCAGCCCTGCCCCTGGTTGATGTTACTGACAGAACAGAACAACTTTGTGGGAATTTGTTTCTGTCCCTGCTAAATTCCTCTGCAGAAGAAAAGCTGTTTTGAGTTCCCAGAACCTGTGCCTCGGCCCTGTCTTTACTCCTGCAGGTTTGTATTCATAGCATGGTCAGCTCTAGCCTCTTGCCTTCCTTTGTCTGTAGGCTGATAATCCCCTGAGGGCTGGGTGCATCTTAGGCTCAGTAAAGCAGTTCTCTGGGTCAGTCCCGCCCTGGGAATTTCTCAGCTCTGTGTATGCATTTTTTAGTCCCTGCACTCTACCCAGGCCGGTACTGCCACAAGCAGACCCTTTACTCACGAGGCCAGTGTTTCAGTCCCACATCTGTTCCACGGTGGTTGCCTTCTGAGAAGATGCCCAGCCTCCTCTGGTTGCCCAGGGAGACAGGGGTTGTGGCTTTGGAATATCCGGGGGTGCCAAAAATGTATTGGTGCCAAAAATGGCTGCTGCTCTGCACCTCAGGGCACTGTCACTCTGGTGTGGTTCCCTCTCAGCCGACTGTCATCTCTTCTCTCCTGTGCCGCAGAATCAGCACTGACCAGCTGTAGTCCAGGCCCTGTCCACACCCCTTGAGAAATCACCCAAGAATCTGGACTCCAGGGGGACAGGCCTCCAGACCTCAGAATGAGAGTGGAGGGGAGTGCTGGGAGCTCAGAATTGCAGGTCAAAACACCAAACTCATTGAGACCAAATGAGCAAATAAACAGATAAAAAGGCTACCAGACACACAAGCCCACAGATGCACAAACAATCAGAAACCCATAGACATACAGGCAACAACAACAAAAAAATAAAAACCCAACTACAATAAAAATAATGATAATCATAAAATAATTGAGAGAAAAAAGGTAAAAAACATACAAATAAAACAAACAAAAAAATCCTCTAAAAATCTGAAGTTAGCACTGCCAGAAACCATAGGAAGGGAAGAAGAGGAAGGCAGAAGGGAGAAATAAAAAAAGTGGTGTTCATAAAAAAAAGTTAAGAAAGAAAAAATTAAAAATAAAATAAAAATAAAAATAAAATATAAAAAAATAATAAAAATTGACGATAGTTCCTCAAAGAAAATGATGAGAAAAAAAGGCACCAACCACAAAAATATTATTCTTGTATATATGTAGAAATATACATCTATATATGACGTAGGGATCAACTTTTGTAGGAATATATTTATAATGCAATATACTTTCTGGACACCAGGTGGCGCTGTGAGTGGTTCCCAGGCTTATACCCAATAACAGTTTATACTGTTACCACGGTAACCACCCTACCTGGCCAATCGCCATTTTGGAGTTTCTGTAGAAGTCTTTTTGCCTAATAATCGTGTAACCTCAGCTGTTCTGCTGTTCTAGACAGCACTCCTATCTGACCTCCCAACTCAGTGCGGGAGTCCATGCTTCACAAATCTTTCCACTCTGATCCCGCAGTTCTCCTCCAAACTGGCAACTGCAATTGGCTGCGGGGGAGGATGCTGACAGCCACCTGGTCTTGCTCGTGCCTGCTACCACCACTGCTGCTGGGTCCCGTGGGTGCTGCCGGGTCTCGCTGCCTCCTTGGCTGAGGCGCACAGAAACCTTATACTCAGTTTTTGTGGCTCTGGAGTTTGAGTCCAGCAGTTTGCCTCACAGTCTGCACTGCCAACCCACACCAATATTCCCCACCAGGAATGGTCCAGTCTATTTAATCACTCCTGTTGTTCTGGGGGAAGGTGCCCACCATTTCCAACAATTCAAAATGTCTGTTTCACGGATGGGATCCCTTCCTTTCAATTTCCCTTTGGGTTGCTTAGTACCTTGTGATTCTGAGTGGTTCCCCTTTCGGGTGCCAAACTCTGATCAGTAATAAATTTTCATCAGTTGGGTTTTGCCAGGAATTGTAAACTGCTGTCCTCCGTGAGGGAGGGGCCTGCCGGCCAGCACAGCCAAACAAGGAAAAGCTCTACTACAGAATCTGTGGTTTTAAATTACACCTCATGTACAGCAATCCGCCAATTTGCTGCGCATCTCCAGCTGTCTGTCCACACCAATAATCCACACGGGGAAAAGGTCCAGACCCCCCTTCCTCTCACCTGATGACTTGGGAGAGCTGGGCTACACATCCGTCCCGTCTGCAATCATGCTCCACCTCTACTTAGGTTTCTTTAGCACATCTCATATTTTAGCTACATATTTATATTTTAATAGGGAAATCTTCAAACATAAACTCAATACTTTTCTCATATTCATGAAAAGAAATGCATTATTATTAAAACACACACACAGGCCAGATATATTTGATCATCTTTCTCTTAAAATTATTTCACATCCCATACGTTGGAGTTGCCAACATCACAGAAGTCCAAATCCTACTAACAGGCCTGGCCTTTCTTTACTGACTTCTGTCTTTTCTTTCTTTCTTCTATTTCCATATTCACTGCCTTGCAAATGAGTTGACCAGGGCATTTCTGCCAAGCATGCGGCTTAACCTCTGTGTAAATAAATCATATAGTCTCTAGCCCTAATTTCTAGTATATAAAATTAATGGCTTGGATTCTGTTCATGGTTCTGAGTCTTGGTTGCACATAAGAAATACTTTATAAGCTTGAAAAAATGCCCGAGTTCTACCTCAGGCTGATTAAATCAGAATTGAAGGAGCAAAGGTGTCAATAAAGTTTAAAAGCTCCTCAGTGGTTCTCATTTGCCACTAAGGTTAAGAATAACTTAAGTGGAACTCCTGCAAGGTCTAGTCCATTTCTAACATTTCAAGGCTGTGGTTGGACTGGCCTGACATAAACTGTAGACACAGAGCCTACAAAAGCTTAGCTCTCCCACCTTTCTTGAGGCTTAATTGTCTCACCTCAAAATTCATTCTTAGAAATAGAGTTTCTTCCTTCAATTAATTGTGTCATGGGATAGTCGCAAGGCTAGGTTGAATGGACAGAGATATTTAGTCTATCTGTTCTCTATGAATGGCTGTGGAAATGACATCTTGTACATTAACTTCCATAAATTTATTTTTGACAAAGCTGATAATTAAAAAAGAAAGAGGCCAGGCCCGGTGCAGTGGCTCACACCTGTAATTCTAGCACTCTGGGAGGCCAAGGTAAGTGGATTGCCTAAGCAAGAGTGAGACCCCATCTTTAAAAGTAGCTGGGCATTGTGGCATGTGCCTGTAGTCCCAGCTACTTGGGAGGCTGAGGCAAGAGGATCGCTTGTACCTAAGAGTTTGAAACCTCAAACTATCATACTGTGAGCTATGACACCATAGTACTCTAGTGAGGGCAACAAAGTGAGACTCTGTCCCAAATAAAGAGAGAGAGAGGCCAACTCATTAGGATACCAGGAGTGACAGTCTTCTATCAGAGAGGCTAATCTGAAAGCCTGTGTGTAGTCCAAAAATACATGCATTTGCTATATTAATCAACACCAGCATAGTCTGAATACACAGTCCGTTAATTGCTGCAAGTTTCAGCTTATTTGCTTCCAACCCAATAAGTGTCATTTTTGCCTTCAATTGTAGCACATCTTTAGCTACTGGGAGTGATTCAGCTCTCACTGGCCTTGGGTATCCATGATGCCTAGACTCCTATTAAAGATGTTAACTTTGTTCTTTATGTATGCTTACTAAATAGGCCTACTAAATCTAAACTAAAAATATGATTTGTTATAATTGCCAAATTGTAGAAACAATGTAAATGCCCACCAATCCAGGAATGGATTAAAAAGCTGTGGTGTGTATATATACCATGGAATACTATACAACCACTGAAAAGGATGGTGACTTTACATATTTTGTATTAATTTGGATGGAGTTGAAATACATTCTTCTTAGTAAAGCACCATAAGAATGGAGAACCAAGAATCCAATGTACTCAATTCTGATACGAGGACAATTGATGCTAGTATGTGGTCAGGGGATGTGGGGAGGGGGATGTGGGGCCATGGTGTGTGACACACCTCTTGGGGGCAGGACACTATTAATAGAGGGACTTCACCCAGCAAACGTAAGCAGTGTAACCTGGCACATTGTACCCTCAATGATTCCCCAACAATAAGTAAGTAAGTAAATAAATAAATAAATAAATAAAAACATGATTTGTGGCATTGGCATATCAACCTGAATAGCAGCTTTCCAGTTGGTTTTCTATAGAGGTGAGCCTTTTGCCTTTTCCTCCATGTAAGTGGAGACTAACAGCAGGTACAACGCACAGGACTCCCTCTACGAGCCACATAGCTACTCCAGTGCTGAAAAAGCAGTTGCACCTTGTAAAGAGCTAATGTCTTCATCTGGCAGTGGATCAAGACTACTGTGCTATTAAAATTTACAGTCTCTCCATACAGAAGTTGTACAGAAACTGCTGCTTCTCCACCATCTGGATGGGAGAACCAAATGTCGGAAAAGGGACTACTCAGAGTCCCCCAAATAACTTCATTTTAAGTGAACTAACACATTCCACACAGTGCCCACCTTACTTGTACTTGCATCAGTGTTTTTCAGAATTTTTCATATCGATCTACTATTAGCAGAATTTTAGGAAATACTTTATGAGTTCTAAAGAAGATAATTCAATCCTTAGAGCCCTATATCCCTGGGAATAAAATATCAATAACTTAAAGCACATTTTGGTAAGCATCTAAATACTTCACAACTTTACAAGAAAAGGAATTTAATATGTGCTATGCTTTCCACTTACATGTTTCAAAAGCACCTTACCTGTCCAATGTGTCATCAGATCTATACCGACTAATTGTAGCTTTTGGCTCTTGTTTCTCAAGTGCTTTCCTGCAGCAAAAAATAATTACCAAAAGATCATATAAATTACAAAATAATATTTTACAAAACCTATCATTCATTTAGCAAACTTTTAACTTATTTAGGTAGGAAATTTACAAGACAGATTTGAAGTGCCCAATTTTTTTCAGTTTTTTTTTTTTAATTGAATAGAATAAATTGTGAAAAACCCAATTTCCTGTAGTAAAAAGGGTTCTTCTCTGGTTCTAATTATTTCTAACTATAGGGTAACATATTTGAATTGGGGATAAACATATGGAAAGCAATCCAACATGCAAAATGGTTAATAACTCGTATGTATGCTTGTCTATGTTGCTGATTTCTACATAATAAGAATGCAATCCCTTCTAATCAGTCATGGTAGGCTTGCAGAATTCTAGTAGTGCCATAAGCCAGGACAATGGGTGAAATACTAAAATGCTTTATTTAGCATTCAGCACCGTGGACAGGGTTGAAAGAAAATAACTCCACTGGCAGAAGAAACAGAAGGACAGAGAAGAAAAAAGAAGGAAACAAAAAAAAATTTAGAAAAAATAAAAAAAAAGTATGTGGAAGATGAGAGAAAGGATAGATAAGGAAAGAAGAAGGGAAAAGAAATGTGATAGGAAGAAGTAAGTAAGGGAGAGAGGGAAAATAAAGGAAAGGAAGATAGATGAGCCAAACAAGGTTGGTGAAAAAGAGAAGAAAGAAGATGAGAAAATGAGGGAAGTGAGCGCAAGAGGCTCGAAAGGAGAAATCACAATCATTGAAGCATTAAAAACGTCCTGATCAGACTGACCCCACAGAAAATTAGAAACTTGTTTAATGCTTCATACAATCCTGTGAAATAAAGAACGTAAGCTCTTTGGGATGATGAATTTCAAAGCATGATTTAAATTAAAGCCAACAGATCAACAGTACTGAATTAGAATAAATACTAAGACTAGATACTCAAGATACAATGTCAAACTCGACGAGGTATGCGTTCACTGAGTGTATATTTGGAGGTCGGCAATATTGAAGCACTATGCCCATGACCATGAAGATGTCTAGAATAAAATAACTGTAGCTGCTACACACACAGGGTAGATACACAACGTAGGTATGTGTATATATCCAACGGCACAAAGTGGTCAGCGTCATAAAATACGTTCAGGTAAAGAGCGAGGAAGTTCTAAGCTGAGTTCTAGGTGTAAAACTGATGGATGAGGTGAGTTTGAGCTGGGCCTTGGAAGATCAATAGATGTGAACATTTGAAACCGAGATAAAGAGAACAGTATCAGTTAGGGCTAGAAAAAAGTAAAGAAAAATGCCTAATACAGCTCCCCAAGTTTTTAAGGAAATCTTGAAGGAGACCGTGGTGCGGCACGCCATGGTGTGTAATGTATGAAAGCAGACAGGCTATGGAGGGCCTGCTGACTCCTTATACAAGACAGCCTTCAACAGATTCTATCATTTTGTATCTGTGTTCTTTCTAGCACTTATCACAAGACATATTTATTACATTGTGTTATTTGTACTGTTACTCTCTCCCTCACCTTCAGAAGCAGGATCTCTGGAGGGAGGGACTTTGTTTCATCTCCAGTCCTTAGCACAGAGTTCAGCTCACAGTAGGCATCTCATAGGCATGATTTGTCTATCGGCCTTATCTGATATATTTAAGTAATCCACCAAAGATGTACACAGAAAAATCTCCTAGTTTGTAGGTAATATGAAGCTGTTATCTAAGGTTAGGAGAATATATTGCTTATTTTTCTTTTCTTTCATCTTCAGTCTTCGGTCTTGCCTGCTCTTGGCGTACTTGTCCTCTCTGGGGAAGGGCTCCCCTCCCTGTTCTTTGCCAGCCTTGCCCACTTGAGGAACTTTTCCTCTAATTCTTTAAGCAGCAGCAGCAACACTAAAGCTCTTCCTTGGTGAGGTCTCCAGTTAATCAGACACAGTTTCTTCCCTCTCTAGTCCCATAGTGCACTCACATGCCTCTACAGTAGCACTTTTCATGGTAAATTTTAGTCTTTTATTTTAATTTATGGATCATTTTTTCATGAATACAAGAGCTTTTAAGGTGAAAGATTGTGACTAATGCATCTTTGTGTTCCTAGCACTTTGGCACAATGCCAGCACACACTAGGTCATCCAAAACAGATTGAATGAACATCACATCCCATCAAAGTGAAAACAGCAGGGAAATGACAAGTGACATGATTTGAGCAAGTACCAGGAGAGATAAAGTATGTGATATCAGCTATAGATCTAGGGCTTAGAGATTGTTGTTTCCAAAGATAAAAGCTTAATATGCTACGTCAGCCAAAATTCTGGCCATCAAAAGGAAGGGTCCAGGCAGCCAATGTAATTTAAAGTACAAAATAGACATGAAAAGCACTGAGCTCCTATTATCCTAAAGTACACTATGTGAATGCTAAGAATATGAGGCTTAGTTTTCACTATCACACTTCAAAACTAGAATGTGTGTTCTTGAGTAATTTCCAGAGAAGGCTAAATGAAATGGAGGGTGTCATTTCTTAGTGGCTGAACTCAAGCACTGAGGCTCTTCTTGCTTGGTCAGAAGAATTAGGGCCAAATGAGAATCAGGCTGTAATCTTCAAAATCACAACAATTAGGAGAGGACCTAGGCAGAGAATCTGCCGGATCACAGAACAGCAAATCAGCTGAACTGAGGCTCATACCAGGAAAATGGTATGGCTACTTTATAGAGAGTAAAAAGAGTCAAGAGAAATTTACAGATAAAAGTTTCCAAAATAGACGTTTTCAAGGCCTCTACTTAACTTTAAAAATCTGCACCATGAAAAATAATCATACTTCTTAATACTTAATCATATGAAGTAGCTCTTGGTGCCGGGGACCTTGGCTCACTCCTATAATTCCAGCACTCTTGGAGGCTGAGGCAGATGGATCGCCCGAGCTCAGGAGTTTGAGACCAACCTGAGCAAGAGCGAGACCCCATCTCCACCAAAAAAAAAAAAAAAATACAGAAAAAATAGCCAGGTACAGTGACACACACTTGTGGTCCTAGCTACTTGGGTGGCTTGCTCAAGCCTGAGAGTTTGAGGTTGCTATGAGTTATAATAATACCACAACAACAGAGAGAGACTCTGCCTCAAAATTTTTTTTAAAAATAGCTCTTGGTGACAAACAGACAATAAACTACTAGACCAGATAAAACTTGTACCTGATACATAATTAGGTCCTTCTTATGGGTGTGGGTCTTTGTATGCATTCCAAGTACAGATGAGTTTTAATAAGAATGTATCTATTTTCTTGATCAATTTGAGATGATTTATACCATTGCAATAATAAATTCTGTCTGAATTTCCCTTCCAATTTGCATTTGGAAGTCTATTTGCCACTAAGAATCAGTGTTTTCCCACAAGCCCTGGAATGTCCACAAAGAAATGTACTCTAGAAGCAAAAGCAAGGGAACTCTAGAGTTGGTATTTCTGTACTTAAGATTCTTTCCCCTAAGGTTCAGCGGTGTCTTGCCCAGTTACATTTCTGTAAAAGCCCTTAGTCCAGGGCTGCTCACGAGGACCGCCTCGGTGCAGGGATAGAGGGGTGATGTTCTGCCTCTAAGACATAGTGCTCACAGACCAGAGCCAGAGAAGCACACTGCCCTGTGGTAAGTCCTGATGATATTAGATTCTTCCTCACATGCTCAGAATGTCAGGGAAAGCTTGAGACTAGCTATAAATATTTATAAGCTGTCTTGAATAGGTTTCTCTCAAAACTACCATCTTTGTGCTTCTGCCAACAGTATAACTTGTCTGAACACTCACCTGTTCAAGGCATCGTGGGAGTTGTGTCTGCTGAGCACCACCCTACCATAATTCTCATCTCTACAGAGAAAGAATGAAATTATGTCACATAAAAAGTTGCCACAGTATTTTCTAAGCACTGAATGGAAGAGAGAGCTTCCAATTTGGGGGAAGGTTAATGTTTTACTTCAGGCATAAGAACACAACTATATATCTATCTTAACCAGTCACCACATGAAAGAGCACGGCAAAAAGAAACAAGTTTGTCAGTACAAATGATCATTTATCCCATGAGATTACCACATGATTCAACAATGAATGAGTGTTTTCTTTTATTTTGTTTATCTGAGTGTGGGAACGTGAGGCTACCTACTTTATACACATAAGAAGAGTCCTTTTTTCTGCAGGAAGGCAAATACAAACGCTTTCTACAAATATTGTTTCAATTTAATGAAGCCCATTATATCTGGATATGTTGGTGGACTTGACAGTTTTTCTTGATAAAATGTAGGAAAAGAAGTACCAATATATGTAGTTGAGAAGATTGATCATTCGCAGGAGATTTAGTCCTTTTTTGAACCATGAGAATACATAGTTTGTTCTGTTTTGTCTTTATCTTTACAAATTAGATAGGGAAGACATTGTCATATTCAATTCACAGACGAAGAAATGGATCGGGGATTTTACGTCTTTTCTAAGACCACAAGGTTAGCAAGTGACAGAGTAGATCTAGGACCTGGACTTTTTATTCCAAATCTTTGCTTTTTCTAGTAATCAACCATGTAACAGAACCTTCATACATAAAACCCCAAAGCCATGTCTTTCTTTATCTAGTGGACCTGAAAGTACAGGCAATTTCAGGAAATGTCAAAACATGTAGTGGGCCTCTGAACTTGAACCAAGGCAGAGAGTAGATTATCTAAGCCTTTTTCATGTCAATCCAACCAAACCTGCCATACCACATTTTTCCTGGTTCTTCTCCACTAACATTACTCAACGCTCAGGAATCATTTTCAATTAAACTATAAAATAACTATAGTAGACAATTAAAAGAAAAGATGAGTCATCAAACTGAAATAATGCCAGCAAATATACACCTGCAAGACCCCAAGAGAACTAACTTTCTCATCCTTTTTGGTTTCTCTTCCTAAAACTTGCCAGAGAATAGTAGATACCCATTCTTACCCAAAGAAGAATCATAACACACAGCCCAGAATGGGGCCAATGGGAGTCAGGAAAGCATGAAAGCTAATTACCCTCCATTCTGCAGCTGCCGTGCTGTCCAAGCAGCTTCCCTGGGTTTTTTAGAGTCGTGCCTGGCATAAAAGCCACATTCCTACCTACCATGATTGTCTTATACATCCTTTCTTCATCCATCTGTGTAAATCTTTGCGATCCAAAATTTATGGTCTACATTGGACGTCACATTATCACAAAAGAAATATAGAAATTCCATATTAGGCTCTTACGGAAGCAATGAGTGCTGTTTCATGGAAGGAAATTATTATTATCCAATAATGCTCACTCTAAAAATATGGTGTGAGTCTCTAAATACCCCTGCATTTCCTTACTGTAATAAGATTCAATAATATAAATTAATAGATATTTTTATTTAACATTCACAAGGATGTCCCTCAAATAACCGCATATGAACAGTTTTTAGGCATTTTAGAGTATATATCCTTATAATTCAGGATTTCTCAATTTCAGGTCTATTGACCTTTGGGGTTTGATAATTTTTTGTTGTAGAGGCTGCCCCTATGCATTGTAGAATGGTTTGAAGCATCCCTGATCTATACCCATCCAATGCCAGCAGTGTTCCCAGTTTTGACAACAAAAATGTCTTCCAACTTTTCCAAATGCCCCCTGATTGAGAAGTGCTTGTGTAATGGAAAGACTATAAACCATGCTAAAATCTCAACTCTGCCACTTAATAATATGTGCCGTTGAGCAAGTTACTTAACCTCCATGAGCCTTAGTTTCTCTTCTATAAAATGAGGATCTAATATCCACCTTGTGTGTTTGATGTGAGAGTTAAAGAGGCTTTATATATAAAGTATCTAGCATCAAGCTGGACAATAAGGAAATCAGAAAATATATGCATTTGTATATAAAATACAGTGCATACATAATTTATAATAAATATATATGGTCTGGACAAATATACGTTATGTATAAATTTATGTTAGTGATGAGGCTATGTGCTCAGAGAAGACAAAACTTATTTGATGGTAAGCACTTTCCCTTATAGCAGTGGTTCTCAACCTTCCTAATGCCATGGCCCTGTTGCGACCCATAGGTTGAGAACCGCTGCCTTGTAGACTAATAGTGCATTGCCCACCTTTTCAATACCTAGAGTTAAATAACCAGCTGAAACTAAAACAAGCTGGGAATTTATTATTAAATTTGTAAGTTTGGAATTATACTAATATGTGTTTGGTTTTTATTTATATATTTATTTATAGACACAGTCTCATTTTATCGCCCTCAGTAGAGTGCTGTGGTGTCACAGCTCACAGCAACCTCCAATTCCTGGGCTTAGGCGATTCTCTTGCCTCAGTCTTCCGAGTAGCTGGGAATACAGGTGCCCACCACAACACCTGGCTATTTTTTGTTGCAGTTTGACCGGGTCCAGTTTCAAATCAGCCACCCTTGGTATTTGGGGCCAGTGCCCTACTCACTGAGCCACAGGCACTGCCCCATTATATGTTCATATTAACTAACATGAACTACATATCAAAAATCTCCTTATCATGGATTAACTGTCACCTTTTTGGAAACTGGAAAGTCATGTTTGTTTGCTTTTCTGGTTTATCAAGTAAGCACAGACACCTATTCTAGGTGACAACTATGCTCTCTCTCAATAGTGATTCATATTCTCTTCTGTATGTGGATATTAAAGATGGTAGATTTATTCTTATAATAGAACAAATTTATGCTTGCTAAATCTTACCAAAACTTAGATCATGCAACAAAAGTGTTTTTAAAAGAAAGTGTTTGCTTTTCAGAAGGCCATTAGCTTCCCAAACAGAGAACACTTCTCACAGCTCATCCATCCCACCCACCATACTCCAGACCCTCTTACTTTTCTTCTTCAGGACGTTTCTTTATCCAGCTATTATCCTGTAAGAAAGTTCTTCTTTTGTTCACTTCGTGAAATCCCTGTTGCCTCAGCCTGGCCCCCTGCGTGGAACTCTTCATGTCTACGAAGAGAAACATGAAAAATTGGGAGATGTAACAGTGTAAGGCTGAGTGTGGGCTTGTTAACCTGAGTATCTGGAGAAGCACATCTTGCAAGTCTAGTACAGCTTCCAAGTAGGATGCACCAGCAAGAAAGAACAAATCCACACCCCGTAATAAAAGATAACATATATAGCTGGACACATGCCAACTGAAACTGCAGCTCATGAGGCCCCATCCAGCTCCTGGGAAGGCACAACCACCACCCCAGAATAAACCAAGCCAGAGTTCGGTAGAGTGGCCATTTTACTCAATAATAAACATGCCTCAGAAGGACACCCAAGACTGTTTTTATAGTATCAGTAAACAATAGTAAGTCCTGGTGCATTTGATTATATGTAACTTAATTCTTTGATCTTGTGAGAGCCAGAAGCATAGAAGGTCACATTAAAAATAATTGTATTGATTTGCAAAAATTTATTTGAATCACAATTACATGAGCAAAAGCTGTAGCCCTCCTTTTCTTAATCCTCACTTTAGTGATGCTAATTCAGTCAGACTTGTTTCTAAGCACTCAATAGCTGTATTAAAGAATTAGAATCTGTTAGTTGTTTTTCTTAGATCTTTCAGTTTTCTGAGTAAGAGAAACATCATCTACATTACCATTTCCTATGGGAGACGTTTTTCTCAAGGCAAAATTGGACATGCTGCCTTCCAGTAAGGACCTAAAAGAAAAATGGCAACATGAGAAAGCACAAGAATAGCTAAAAATCTGCAAAAGACTGTTTCATGGCTAACACACTTCAATGACATTGACAAAGTCACGTGATCTGGCATAACAAATACATGATAGAAAGTGCTCCCTAAGAACCTGAGAGTCTGTTGATTCCAACGTACTTATTTTACAAATGAAGAAAATGAGGCCCAGGGCATTTAGTATCCCCAATGTTATGTAATAAGCAATTGGGTGAATCAACCACCAATTAAATCACTCTTTCAATCAGTAAATGGGTATTTAGTACTTACAGTGGGCCTGGTTAGGAGCTGGGGACAAAAAAGATGAATTAGACAAGTGTCTGGTCATAGTCAAGAGGGAGAGGGAGACATTGTGGCACCCGCAGCACGGGGTGAGGAATGTGAGAGGGGCACATCTCAAGCAACCGATACATTACTACAGCATTTTACAAAGACGTGGCCAACACATAAAGAATCTTTTATAAATATTTTGTAAAATTTTGTCATCAATATTTTGTAAATAAAGGTACATGTAGTTATAATTTCCCTTTTTCCCTATGCATGGTGACTTCATGGGCAAGTTCTGGGACACTCTGTGGACGAGAAGGAGCCAGATGTGTGAAAATCATAGATCCAAGGCAGCACTGGTGATCTCAGGCAACCACCACATGGGAAAGCTCCAAGTACCTCAGCTCTGACCTGCCACTACTGGAAAAGCTTCAGGAAGTTAAGGTAAACCACAGTTCCAGTTCATCTAGGACTGACCTAGCTTCCCAGAGCTGAATTATGACTGTGTGGCACTCTTCACAGCCCCTTCTTATACACATTCATCCATACACACAAATTAAAAATTACATTTTGTGACTATTATATTCATACTATGTTAGTGTGAATATAATCTAGGCTGGCTTCATTATTATTATTTTCATATTTTTCTTTTGCTGTTGAAAGTAATTAAAATGGAACACTTCTGTGGTCTTAAATGCATCAAGGCTTCAGGGCTTGATAGCTATAGGTTCATGAGTGCACCTTCTCTGAAGACTTGCCCTTAGTGTAATTGATTAACTTCCCACACACTACAGTCTGCAGCCAGGCTTGTGCCACTCAGTCCCTGACCTGTGCCCTATTTGTCTTCAATTTATATTACTTGACAGGGCAATTACTAATAGCATGGAGTTAGAAAGACCTGCATTTAAATGATGCTATTTACTGACCGTGTGATCTTGGATATGTTATTAGCTCAGATCCCTCATCTGTAAAATGAGGTAAAAATCAAGCGATTATGAGGATCAAATGAAATAAGACATGTAAAGTATCTAATTGTTGTCCAACATATAGTAGGTGCCCATAATTCTTAATGGCATGACTCTACTCTATCATCATGGAAAGCAAAGAATCAAGACATAGTAGAGACATGGTTGGATGTGGGGAAGTACATCAAGTGGAACAGACTTGAACTTGCAGTTGGGCACACAGGCAACACCAGGGAGCCACTAACTGGCCATGCTGCATCAACTTTGGCAGAAAAGAAGATAAAGAGGCACCTAAAGGCAAACTTAAAATTCAACTAATCATTACTTTTATGCCTGTCTTGTGGTGCTTCCCAGAATTCTTGGCTGCCTGATTTCCTATTTCTAACTGGGCACTGATAAATTCTTTTCCTTTTAGGTGATGAAGACCAGGAGAATTCTCAGCTGTTTGAACTGGGGCTCTGTGGTGGTCAACGTGTGCTGAATGCATATTTGATGATACATTTGCAGAGATCACAAATTTAATTGTAATACAAAGGGCACAGTAAATAAAGAAAATCTGCTTATTTGTCTGTCTCCACAAGGGACCGAGTTTCCAGAGGGCAAAGTCAAAGTCTTTCCCTTCTATTCCCAGCATCTGGGACAGAGAAAGTTCTCCCTGGAGGCTTGTTATTGGCGGAATGCTATCCATCCAAAATTCATATGCCAAAGTCTAAGCCCCAGTGCCTCAGAATATGACTGTATTTGGAGATAAGTCCTTTAAAGAAATAATCAAGTTAAAATGAGACCCTTAGGGTGAACATTAATTTAATCTGACTGGTGACCTTATAAGGAGAGAAAATTGGGAAACACAAAGACACCAGAGAAAAGGCCATGTGAGGACAGAGCAAGAAGGTGGCCAACTGGAGCCAAGGAGAGGGGCCTCAGGAGAAACCAATTTTGTTTGCACCTTGACCTTGGATTTCCAGTCTCCAGAATGGTAAGACAATGATCTCTTTTGTGGCATTTTGTTATAGAAGCCTTAGCAAACTAATACATTCCTTAGGGAAAAACTGATCTAAACATTTCTGAAATAGCCAAATCATTTAAAGAGCCTTGCTCCATGCTGCCCCTGCTTGTGTCTTCAATTGTCTAACTGCACAGGGCAGTCACTAATACACAAATATTGAGCCCCTTCTGTGAATAGGGTACCTCCCAGGCATTGTCTTTCACATAAATTCTACACAGTGGCTGCTACTCCAATTCCCAAATAGGACAACTGGAATTCAGGGAGAGTATGCAACATGGCCAAGGCGTTAAGAGGCAATGTCAGTCTTCTAATCCTCAGCAACCAGAAATAATGTTCATCATGAGTCACTGCAAGAATAACCAGGGCCCTGGTACTACAGCAAGAGAGGGGTCATGGATAGCATTCACCTGCCTCATCCTGGACATCTCACTTTTTGGAAGTCCCATGAGCTCTCCCCAGTGCTTGGCCCCAGGAGAACCATGGCCTCTTGAGGAGCCATTGCAGCAACAAACTTTCACAGGCCAGGCTTCTCTGTGTATTCCAGGATAGTCCCTTGGTTATAAAACATAGGTCCACACAAAGTCTTGTACATGAGTGGTCACAGTAGCACACAGTAGTCAAAAAATTGCAAACAACCCAAATGCCTATCAATGGATGAATGGATGTATAATGTGGTATATTCATACAATAAACTATTACTCACCAATAAAAAGGTATGAATGGTTTTCATGATACAACATAGATGAGGCTTGAAACATTGGGCTCAATGAAAGAGGCCAAATATAGAAGATGCCATATTATATAATGCCATTTATATGAAATTAAAAAATAGTCAAATCCATGAGAAAAATAATAGGTTGGTGCTTGCCAGGGTTTGAAGGAGAGAAAAATGGAGAGTGACTACTAACAGGGATGGGGTTTCTTTTGGGGGTAAAGAATGTTCTGGAATTAAATAGTGGTGATGGCTGCACAACCGTGTGTGTGTGAGCATGTGTGTATTTTAAAACACTGAATTTTATATTTTAAAGTGGTAAATTTTATGGTATATGTATTATATCTCAACTAAAAAAAAAACCTGACAGCGGACACAGGCCATCTCTGAGCTAGAGAGAGTAAAGATACATCAAAAGGACCTTTGTGGGTTTTTGTCAGAATAAATGGAATTCGATTCTATTTCACAAGTTATATCAGGATCTCAAGGACTTGTGTGTCTCCATTCACTGCTAACACTTGGATAAACATCTGTATCAATCCTAAACTGGTGTCTTGAAGAAACCAGGGATCATTGATCATGGTGGAATGCTCTTAGAACTGAGTTATACAAGTCACTGTTAAACCCAGGTAATGACAAGCAGGACTTGGCTCCCATGGAAGTCATGAGAAGATGCCATATATTATCTAAACACACTTATTTAGAAACATCCAAATTTAAGACTTTCCACCTCCTGATCGGACCTATTTCCCGTCTGTGGCTTGCAAACACGGTCACCTATTGTACTATAAGCAGAAGTGAGAGCTACAAAAAAAAGTCAACCCCAGGCAAGAGCATGTCTGTGTGAAATAACAATCAGGTAGAGCAGCCTATGTGACAATAAAAGAGCATCATATTCTACCATGCTACCAAAACATTGGATAAAGTGTTTTCTTTTATTTCAGTTAAGTGCATGCTATTTAAAAATATATATTATAGTCCAGGTGCAGTGGCTCACACCTGTAATCATAACACTCCAGGAGTGCCAAGGTGGATTGTTTGAGCTCAGGAGTTGGAGACCAGCCTGAGCAAGAACAAGACAACCCCCCCCCCCCACACCCCATCTCGAGTAAAAATAGAGAAACTAGCCAGGTGTTGTGGTGGGCACCTGTGATCCCAGTTACTTGGGACGTGAGAGGATTGCTTGAACCCAGGAGTCTCAAGTTGCTGTGAGCTGTGACACCATGGCATTCCACACAGGGCAACAGAGTGAGACTCTGTCTCAAAAAAAAAAAGAACAACAACAACAACAACAGAAACCAGGGTGGCCATAATGTTTTGTGTGCAGTTTTAAATAGCACACAAAACTTTATGGCCACCCTGTGTGTGTATGTCTGAATATACATATCGATATAGACATATATAGTATATATTTAGTAAATATACAGTATATAGAAACATTTTATTTATAAAATAAGTATACAACATAAATAGCTATCCCTGTAACAATAAACTTAAAATTCAATTTTTGGAAAAACACAGTCACTGAAACACATAACTCATCTTATGCATACCTTATTACTTAGGCCAGCCTCCATGAACAGAGATCCTCTGCATGTGGAAATTTCCCCTGGATCTGTGTAGACTTCCTGCCCATCTCAAGGTCTACACTCCTTTCCTCCCCATTAGGTCTCTTCCTTATCTTCCCTTTCTGCCCCAGAACTTGCCATTGCTCTCAAACTCCCAAAATCTATCTGACCCTCATTGCATCCAGATCCTTCTAGGAGCCAATCAAAAGTAAAATATGCTTAAAGATGTCCCATGTTAGTTAACATGCTGGTGGTGGAATGGAGGAAACCTGATGGCCCTGGGCTGAACAGCCTCAGGCTGAGTTCCAGCTTTGCTGCTCATTAGCTACTTGGACCAAGTCTCCGCTTTGCTCTGCAAAATGGGGGTTACTTCAATTTCAAAAGGTTATTATAGAAATTAAATGAGACAATCTTTTGTAAACTCTAAATTACTATAAAATCATCTAAAGCATTATCATTGTCTGAACTCTGCAACTCTCCTCCTTACCCAGCAGAGCCCAACAGGGCAGCAGATGCCTGGGTTGGAAGGAGGACTGAGGTGGGATCTCTACCAAGGAAACTCAAAAACCTAAGGGATTTAATTTGATAAGAATGCTGAGTGCTTTTCTTCTGAAATTAAAATGACTACTAATGGAAATTAAATTTTTCGTATCAAATTTACATGTTGCAAGGCAGCGATGTCAGATGGTCCAAGCCAATCAAGGTCTGCCCTTTAGACCTCTCTTTCCTTGTTGGCACCTCCCCTACGCCTTCCCACAGCCTCCCTCAGCCCTGCCTGCTTTTCCCCTAAAGACCCATTGGCCATGCCCCAATCCATCTCACTCCTCTCAGCTCATCTGATGGCCCTGTGTCCATTTCTAGAAGCTATAATCTTAGACCTCTAGGGTTCAAGTTCCTGTTTCATCAGCTTCTACTTCCACAGACATTTGACCGCAGTGGAATCCTTTCCAGCTTGCCTAGGACTTAAAACAGTATTTATTACATATAGCATATAAGGCTATTTCTCTTATTGTTATTAAAAATGGATCAACATGAAATGACAAATGTTTGAGAAGATGCACATGCTAATTACCCTGATCTGATCACTACACATTCTGTGCATTGGAATGTCACTATGTACCCCCTGAATATGTACAATTATTATTTGTCAATTCAACAATTAAAAATAGGTCACCAACAGAAATCAATGTGAATAGTAGCCTTGTAAAAATGCCCTTGTGCAGAATGGGTAAGAGATTATAAATTTCTCAAATTGATAGTGTCAAAAAAAAAAAAAAATGCTGCCAAATTTCTCCTTTACTTAGTTCTTTCAAGGAATTATGTATTACCAGAACTGAGGTTCTCCTGACTTTCAGAGCTACTCAACAAACAATGAAACTTTAGTAGCCTCAGTTAAATAAACTAGAAATATTTCTAAGTGCCATCTTTTAGTTTCATTCCAATTAAGTTTTTATCTTTTCATGAGAAAGATGAAAGTCTAATCTTGGCACCTCAGAAGGCTGTTGCTAGTACATATGCCTGTTCTTTACAAAGTATACTTTACAAGTGGAATATTATGGGAATAGAATACGAAACCATCTCTTTTATGTGGGGAACTATGAAAACCTTTACCTTTAAATCACTCAATGTGCATATTGAGATCTCTAAAGGGAAAATCATGATGTCAAAATCCATAAGGATAGAAGGAAAAACAATCTTCTCAACTACCTGCCCATCTTCCATTTCCTCTTTGTGGCGAAAGATGGTGAACAGCTAGTTTTCATCTACTGCCTACAGCCTCAGCCCAAATACATGTCTTTAGGTTCCAGATGAAATCACTCTGCCTAAGTGCTAAATCATGAATCAATTAATTTTCTTAGTTCTTTATTATGTATTTGAAAGTATTAGCATCCCCTAGTTCCTTTCTTTTTTTTTTTTTTTTTTTTTCTCACTATGTTACCCTCAGTAGAGTGCCATAGCATCACAGCTCCCAGCAACCTCAAACTCTGGGACTTAAGCAATTCTCTTGCCTCAGCCTCCTAGTAGCTGGCAGTACAGTACCCACCACAATGCCTGGCTATTTTGTTGTTGTAGTTGTTGTTGTTGTTGTTGTTATCATTGTAGCAAGCCCTGGTGCATGTGGCCAGTGCCCTAACCACTGGGCTATGGGCACTGGGCCATTAGCATCCCCTAGCTCCTAAATTTGTCTTCTTTTCAGCATCTCATGTCCCTATGGTCTTTCTCAACTTCCTTTGGTATCTTCTATTTTTAATAATAGCACTTTCCCTGGGAGCATTTAGGTCCATTAGGTAACCCATTATCTCCCCAGCCCCAGCTGTTGCTGTCCTAGTGTCAAGAACTCCCCAGGTCATCTCCCAGCTCAGCTCTAACCAATTTCTTTTTTTTTAAATCATCTTTCGAGTTCTCTCAGTACAAAGACTTTTTAGATCTCACTTTTTCTTCCTACCTAAGGGCAAAATGCCTCTTGGCTTACCTGATAATATCTTTACCTTTCCCTGCTTTCTCTTAAAACTAAAAGAAACTAAAATTGGTAAGGGAAAGACACATAGAGAAAAGAGAATAGGAAAAGTAAGGCAGAAAAGGGGGTCAGTCAGGGGAAGTACAGCAGAAAGTATATTAACAAAATAAAGGATGAGGGAAGAAAAGAGAAAAAAACTGAGACAAAGTCTTCATTCAGTCTGCTGATATTTAGAGTCATGTGCTAATTACAGCTTTATTGACTTTTGCATGTATTATCTTATTTAGTCCTCACACAGTGCTTTTAGGATGTTCCTATTACTATGTTCATTCTGTACCTACAGTAAACCTTAGGACAAGGGAGTCCCGTGAAGTCAGAGTCTTTTTTGCAGAAGGCTAGGGCTGGAGATGCGAATGTGGGCAGTGGGAGAAATTAGTTTTTTTCTGGACAGGAGTCTCAGAATTAGTAGTATGCCTCAGGTTATATAACTATTGGGTTACACAGTTAGGATCCAAACCCAGATCAACTGGTACCCATCTCAGAAGCCCAGGAAACAGGCAGAAAGGTACTCTGCTAAAGAAATAGTGAAGAGAATAACAACCTCTTTGCAGTACAGATCTGTGATGGATTTCAACCAAGACCAAGGATTGGAGCCATCTTCTCTGATCATTTCACCCAAGCATCATGAGACCAGCACAACATGACAGCTGGATATTTTTAACTGCTCCAAAATCTCTCAATGTATCAAACCTCTGATGTACTTATGTAAACTGCTGTCTTTTTGGAAATACCAAATGTGAATAGTTGCCTAGGGTAAGTCTCGATAGCAATGGAGAGCATAAAAATTCTAAAGTACAATTAGAAAAGAAATATAGCAAAAATGTCTCAAAAATGGCCCAAAGTGGCAAATGGCTCTGGTAGTATCCATCTGGGTATATGGAACTGTCCTGGGGGGTTCATGGCCTATTAACAGTGCCAGACATACTGCTACTTGTTTCCAGAAATCACTGAAGTAGGGAAAATCCTTAGGAACTCCCAAAGGACAAATGCTGTAGAACCATTTTCAATAGAAGAATAAGAGAGACCAAATAATTACAAACCTATAGACAGAAGCATTATCTTTTGGAAAACAAATAAGACCAACCATCAAACAACTAATTACTACATAAAGGAACATGAAATACTGTGTAAGGAAAAAACAAACAGGGCTTCATGAAGTGTAAATGTTAACATGTCCATTTAAATTAAGTTCTAAATGGTCTACCAGACATGAATAACTGTGTTTAGCCTCAATACACAGCATGAAAGGAAATCCAAAAATGACCAGGCTGGTAAAGACCTATTTACCTGCTGCAGTGGTTAGAAATCAGCTATTTCTTTGGTCACACAGCTGAGTTTGGGAGATTTTCCACTGACAGTGAAAAGAATGTAGCACAGATAGGATTTTTAAACTACCCAGATGTTTGTTTGGTACCAATTTTCTGAGTCACATAAGGCCCCACCATGAAATTTTTTCACTAACGATTTTTGTTTTTAATAGATGGTCCTCACCTGCTTTTGTTTCCACCTCTCGTCTTTTCTTTCTCAAGTTTTAGCTTGACAGTGTTCTACTTTCTGGGACAATTATCTATTTCATTTTTCAAAATACACTTGTCTAATATTCACTAATAAAGCCAGTAAAACTATCTATTGCCTGAGCCCCCATCATGGGCTATTTCCAGTTCTGGCTGAAAATACTTGTTAGATGAATGAAACCTCAAATTTTGACCACAGACTATCAGCCAATAGCTTGTTAGTTAGGTTGAATGCTCTATTGTATTTCATGTTCACAAAAGCTCTTTCATTCTTTATCCAATGTTATACAAGTATAGTCTTTCTCATTATATCAGGAATAGATGCTCATTATATGTGTATAACGTGTGGAAAATGCAAGAAAGCATAACAAAGAAAAACAATCAGACAGTTTTCATCCATCATTGTTACTTTCTTTCATTCATAATTCCCCTTCTGTTTCTTAAATAACCACACAAAAATCTTCGACCACATTGTTATTTGCTTTGGAAGGATCCTTAGATGTGAAGATCCTTACTTGCCAAGGAGTATCATTTCTAAAATATTCTTGATTCCTATCATCACGTTTCTTTCCATATATCTTATTCTAGTTTATAATTCAGTAGCAGCTTATGAATGTTGTGGAGACAAAAGTGACTCCATCTTGAATGCTAACTTGCCATGTTGACTTCTGAATAAATCCAGTCCCATGAATCCTTCCTGATTTCTACTTTATTTTCTATTCTCAGTGCATGAACATGTCAACCTTGATATTATAACACAAATTACAGGCTATTAATCAGATAGTCTTCTTGCCTATTCTGGGAAGTTG
Organism: Loris lydekkerianus; assembly: GCA_963574355.1. NCBI lineage: Eukaryota > Metazoa > Chordata > Mammalia > Primates > Lorisidae > Loris > Loris lydekkerianus. Next base: position 19,859 of record CAUYPK010131245.1, on the reverse strand, counting down.
CCCTTAATTATCTTGCACAGAGTATGTACTCCCTTTCCCTATGATATAGAAGCCATGGGTCTGGGGGTAACAGGTGGAAAGATCTACCTTTCTTATAGCCCCAAGACCATACCTCTATCTATAAGCTGTCCCAATAAAACATCTTTTTCCCACAACCAGGATTTCTCTGCCTTGTCCTTTGGCTTCCCAGCTCCTTCAGTACTGGGGGCCGCTTTGCCCTTTCATGGAATAAGTATCCACACGTTTGCCAGCATTCAGAACAATCATCTTAATTCCTTTAATAAATTTAATACATGAAAGTAGAACTTTTTGCTTTCATTGTTTATTTTCCATTACTTTACTTGTTATTTTGCATCTTATTTGTAAATTATTCATTTATTATTATTATTACACGTTTCTGAATGATTTCTTGTTTTCTTTATAAATCAGAAACATTCATCTTTGCTTTCCCAGTTTTTCATTTAGCTTCTGATTCTGATTTTTGGGGGGGTTTTAATTTACATTCTCTTTCTTGCCCTGTGATTTCTTCCATTCTTTAAAAATCTCTGTAGGCAAGTCACAAAGTTGCAGATGCTGGCATGAATGTGGTGAGAAGGGAATGCTTTTACACTGTTGGTGGGACTGCAATCTAATACAGCCTCTTTGGAAAGACGTATTGAGAATCCTCAAAGAACTCAAAATAGACCTTCCACTTGATCCCACAATCCCATTTCTAAGCATCTACCCCAAAGAAAGAAAATCATTTTATTATAAGGACAGTTGCACTAGATTGTTTTTCCTGGATCAATTTACAATTGCCAAGATGTGGAAACAACCTAACTGCCCATCAACCCAGGAATGAACTAACAAACTGTGGTATATGTATACTATGAACTATTATTCAGCCACAAAAAAGATGGAGACTTTACATCTTTCATGTGAACCTGGATGGAGTTGAAACACATTCTTTTTAGTAAAGTGATCACAAGGATGGAAAAGCAAGTATCTAATGTACTCAATCTAATATGAAACCAGTAGACGATATAATGCACACCAGGATAAGACAAAAACTCAATTCAATTCAGGCTGGGGGGAGGAAGAAGTAGGGAGTGATTGGTGTGCTCCCACTTAATGGGCATGCCTCCTGGATGCAGGACACAGCTATAATTGGTACTCTACCTAACAAGTGCAAACACTGTAACCTAATTCAGTGGTTCTCAACCTTCCTCATGCCATGATGCATTTTCATTGTTACAAAGGGGTTGCAACTCACAGGTTGAGAACCGCTGACCTAATTGTTTATACCTTCATATTAATCTGAAAGAAAAAAAAAATCTCTATAGACCATCCATGAAGCTTTTTTCTAATCTCAAAATCCAAGTAATCATGAAGCCCTATAACTATACCCCTAAATATCTCACAGTTATATATTTTTCTATTTTTAAGATACCAGTCCAAACTACCATAATTTCCTGACAATTGTTAACAGCTTCCAACCTGTATTCTCATTTCTAATCCATTCTCCTCACTGGCCCAAAGTAGTTAGCACCTTGCTTAAGGCTCTTCAGTGGTGCTCACCTTCTGTCAGGATAAAATCCAACTTTTAACAAGATTGACAGGGCCATACCCTCCACCCTCTTTTCTCGTCATTCCCTACTTCCCTGCTTCCCATTCTTTTAAACTCTGCCTTCAGCCATAGTGAATCCTTCCAGCACTTTGGGGTTCTATTCCTTTGATCACTTTTGGGCTATTGTTTACTCTATGCCCCGTACCTGCACCATTCTTCCTTCTGAGCTTCCCCTAATTATTTCGGAATTCTTTCAGGAAACACTTCTGTTCTCTTTCAGGCAAGGCATATTATATCCTCAAGGAAGCATAGTGTGACACTATGCAAGTTACCCTGCCTCTATCTCCCTGGGCTCTGTTATGACCCCACTAAATACTCAAAGAGCAGAGTACCTCTCCACGGCATCACTTATCCTGCAGACTGTGTGTGGCTGAATACTCTTCCCCCCAGCCCAACACATGAGCATGCTCGCGCGCACGCGCGCACACACACACACACACACACACACTCACACATAGTGACCAAGTCCATCTTCTCTATAGCTGGTTTCCAAAACTTATTATACTACCTGGCACATAATCAGTTCTAGAGGAATGTTTGTTGAGCAATCATGAAGTGAATTAAATATGTACATGTTTTCCTCCGAATTTTAAAGAATATTTTATTATTATATAGAATCTCTATTCTATATAGATTTACTTAGATCCTAATGAAATCAATCCCTTTTTCGTTGATATAGGGTTCTTCTTTTGTCACATACTAGATTCTTACATATTTGCAAATATGTCTTTAGTTCCTTGCAATAGAAACAAGCTATCTTAATTATCATCGTTTTATAATATGTATATTTTAGTATCTAATCATGCAACCACCCCTCATTAATTTCCTTTTAAGAAATTCTTTCAGCTAGAATCATTTACTCAGTTTTTCTCAGACCACTTTAAAATATCTTTTTCAGTTTCCAAAATAAATATTGTACTGGGGCTTGTGATCAGAATTGCATGAATCCTACAGAAGGATTTGAAAAGGGCCAACACCTTTCTCTTACCATAAAATTTTCTTATTTTGTGCATCAGGAGCTCCCATTTTTTTCCTAGATTTTAATATTTTTCATACTATTCTAAAAGCTATATAACACATGTCACATTATGTTATATGGTGTATATATTATAAAATATGTATATTATCTACATGGTGGCCATAAAGTTTGTATATAATTTTAAATCGCACACTATTTTAAATTGTACATTGAACTTTATGGCCAGCCTGTATAATGAAATAATTTATATATACAAAGGGTGCCAAAAATATATACACATTTTAAGAAAGAAAAAAATATATTAAATTTTTAATTCTCAAGTTATGTTTGACTTCTGCAATTATAAGTGGTATTTATCTTTTATTACTAGTATATATTGAGTATTTCAATTTTAATACAGTTTTTCCTTTCTTAAAATATGTGTACAGTTTTTTGGCACCCTCTGTATTAATTATTCAGCAAGAATTCTAACTTTTTTAATCTGCTGGAGCTGTGAGACGGGCATACTCATACAAGCCATTCTCAGTTAAAGTGGAATTAGGATTCAAATTCCAGTCCATTTGGATTCCAGTCCCCTGCACTCTTTGTGTCTAAATTCCTTTTAAAACTTTATACATAGCTATCTCTAATGACAAAAGATAACCCTGGGAAGAAGTAGGAAGAAGGCAAGGTTATAGGGATAGTTTTCTTCAAAACCCTTTAACTAAAATAACCCTTAACTAAAATAAGTTCTCCATATAGACATGTACCACACTCATCTTGTAATCTTTGTACACTTTCTAAAACGTTGCCGCAATTCTCCTGGGATGTGTATACGTCAGTTTTAAAAGTACTGTTTATAGTTCACTCTCTTCCCCCGGGGATGTTTATCTAGAGGAGATTTAATAACATTTTAGAGTCAGGGAAACTTGGGTCTAGAGACAAAGAATAAATTATTTAGATCCTTAGAGCTCTCAAGTATACAATCACAATGATTATTCGGGACGATTGGCTCTCCTGTCTAGAAGGAAGCCAGTTGTCATTTAATTGATAGCTATAAAATTCACTGTTTCGATTAATTATCACAATAAAAGGATGATTCAAATCTTTTAAAAGTTTAGTAACTAACATAAAATGAAAGTCTAATACATGTAGCTGTCATTTGGCAGAGCACATCTGTCTAAGAAGAAGCCTCTCCCAAATCTTAAAATTACATGGATTTTTATAATGGTAAACTAAAAACACTTAAGGAAAACAGTTTATAAAGACTTTTGATTAAGAAATGAACTTTGAGCAACTGCAAATAGATACACAGTATTAAATACATACCCCTCTTATTTCAAAGTTCTCAGCAAGAGATAATGGAAAATGGTCAAAAAATAGCCTAGAAATAGAACAGGGACAGAGGAGAAGCCAACAAAGATGTCCCGTAGACGCTGTGCCAAGGATTTTAGCACTTAATTCTCAAGGAACCCTGGGTGTTCGTGCCTGAATCATGAGGGATGCTGTAAATTAAATCATATTTGCTTAAGTTGACTGCCTAATGAATTGTATGCAGTTCATCCCACAGCATGAGTTCAGTCATTCGAAACGCATCTTTTTTTTTTTTTTTTTTTTTTTTTTTTTGAGACCCGGGCTCAATTTGTTGCCCGTGGTAGAGTGCCATGGCATCATAGCTCACAGCAACCTCAAACTCAGGGGCTCAAGCGATTCTCTTACCTCAGTTTTTTATTTTTAGTAGAGATGAGATCTCACTCTTGTTGAGGCTGGTCTCAAACTCCTGAGCTCAAGCAATCCCCCTGCCTCTGCCCCCCAAAGTGCTAGGATTATAGGTGTGAGCCATCATGCCTGGGCTAAAACATATCCTTTTTAATTTGTTTGCAAAGTCCCCAGGAATATGAATCTGTCAGATATTTCATCAAAATTCATACCTGCAGAATGGTAGATGAAGCGAGGGTGGTCCTGATTGTGTATACCACAACCAATATACACAGGTCAGATCACCTCCTACTGAAGGGCTACTCGCTCCTGAGATCAAAACTTCATAATATAATAAATTGCAAGACTGACTGCAACAAGCCACAAGTTGGAAATACTTCCCTTTATGTCCCAGTCATACCACACACACGACAGCATTTTCATGTGTTACTGCGTAAGCAAATTCTCATTCACATATCATTGGTAGTCCTTTATAAAGAAAAAGGGTGGCTCATTTCCTGCTAGCATGTATTTTATGTAAAATAAATTTGAAAAATTATTGAGAAAACTCAGTAAGATAAAAAGACAAGAGATCTGCCTGCACATTCTGGTTCTGTCCCTCTGATCCTAGCAAGTTGTTTAACCTTCATGCTTTCCTTTCCTCGTGTAAAAAACCTCATAGACCAGATGAGCCTATGCCCCCTTCCAGTTGAGAAATTATGTCAAAGGTTTAGATGAAGCTAAAATTTTAATAAAAATTCTGTCCTGTTCTTTTTTGCATTCTCTTTATATCCTGACATTTAGAAACATCCAAATGATGTACTAAGGTTTTTATGTCATATCTCAGTTTTCAAGTTGATTTTTCTAATATTTTAAACACTAGAGTATAGTAAATACCTGGAAGGCTATATCTGTATTATAGACAGTGGAAGTGAAAGGCAGTTTTAAATTCAATCACATTTCATGTACAATAAAAGTATTCACAATTGCCACACTGGCTTTCTGATGACTCTAAGTGTTTGAAAGCCATGTTACAAAATTCTCTCCTAAACCTCTGAGAATTAAGTCCTGATATATCTAAACCCCTCTGAGACTGTAGCAACCTGGCCAGCAATAGGAAGCAATGAAAAGTCAAATACTGCAGATAGAGCCAGGGACACCGTGGCAACGCCTCTCTGGCGGACACAGAACTGCAAGTGGTTCCTGCATCTGAATCCCACAGCTCTGTATCACCGAAGGAAACAATGGGAAACACACAAGTCAGACAAGTCAGCTTAGCTATTAATTATAAAAGAAAGCCTGGTTAAAATAACTTTTCTATTCTTATCAAAAGGCTTCCAAAACTGGTTTTTCAGGACTAGGGTATGAATAGTGGTTGAAAATTGCCCCCATATGTCTTAATCACCTCTTAGCTTAGAATTCAGAATAAAGTGTAAAGAAGTTGGCCAAATGCACACAAAGTCCTGTGGGGGAACCACACACCTACACTTAACCCACCCTGCCTTTACTCCTTGTAAAGGAGTATATTCATGTAAGAAATTGTTATTTTCTTATTTCAGAAAGATAGGGTAGAGGGGGATAGGTTTGCCCTCTTTCTCTCATAGCTCAGCAACTTGCAATGTTTTTAGCAGTTGATAAAAAGAAAATATGACCTGGGCAGTGGCACTTGTGGCTCAAAGGAATAGGGCCCTGGCCCCATATGCCAGAGGTGGCAGGTTCAAAACCCAGCCCTGGCCAAAAAAAAAAAAAAAAAGAAAAAAGAAAAGAAAAGAAAAGAAAATATGACCTAAATAAAACACTAGAGTTCATTATTTCACTAAAAGTATCATTCTGAAAACAGGAAGATCCTTGTTGAAAAGTGGTTTTGCAGTCACTTGAGAGAGCAGAGCCATCAGGAGCCAGGTCCTTGCCTTAAAGAAATTCCTATCCTTATGTGTGGCAGGATTCACCAGCTGACAGCTCCACTTGGAAATCCCAATAGGTGCTCATTTCTGTAATGCCTGTAATGTGTAAAATTGCCATGAAGTTAAAAGCAATGCGATCTAAAAACACAAGGACAGAGCTGCTAATAAGCAGAACAGCCTTGCTGGAGGCTGTCAAGATTTTACTGGGAAAAAAGACAATGCTCATAAGGCAAGTCCTGATTGTAATTATTTAGAAGAGAAACAAAGAACATTACACATAGACAGAAGGTATATTTATGTTTACAAATATAATTCAACTTACCTCTATTCAGCAGAAATCCAAGACTTGTTTGACTAAGCAGCCCACAGTGATTCCCGGGGTGGATCTGGCTGAAATGAATGAGGATTCAGCGCAGTCTTGGCCTCTACCTGACTGTTTTGATGAACGCTTGAGAGGTTTCTCCCTCAGCTGCTGACTCACTCAGGGAGGAGGTGGGTGGTATGAAACAGGGTGTCACCTTGTACAAATACCAACTCAATTAAAACAGTCTCACCTAAGGACCTACAATCTGTGTTTGGTAAACTATTTAATTTATAAGCTCGTGTGCCAAAAACAAAATATGCTCCTGTTATCACCCTTTTAACTGATGTCAACAACATATACCACTACATCACTGACGAGATGGCATAGTACACAACCTATGTTGATCTCTCTTTTAAAAAACCTCAAGGTACAAGGAATTCCTATCTTCCCACAGTGCCTGTAAGTCCAGAACACAGTTGCACACAAACGAAGGATATGCTTGCAGTAAAAAACTTCCTTTGGGGGAAAAAAAAGTCTCCAGGAACCCAGGACCCTGAAATCAGAGAACAAAAAAGCAATCTGCTACATGAATTCTATACTTAGAAGACTTTGTAAAACTACCAGAGGAAAAATATATTGTGGAATGTAAGAATTTCGATCCTTATGTTATTTCATTGTATACGAAAAGTGTGAAAAGGATGGTCAAAACATCTTTCTAGCTGGAGGTAAAGGTAGGCTCCAATGTCCAAGGCTGCTTCTGCTGAGAAGGAATAACCGTACAGCCATCCTAGGTGGGGGCTCCTGAAATACACCCTCCATAACAGCCAAAGAGGCTTGAAATAATTTCCTAGGTCATCTTTATTCATCCATCACACTAACAATTAACCAACTCCTCCCTGCAAGACTATTCCTAAAGACCACAGTCCAGTTGAGCTATGATGTCAAAAATAACTATAAGGAGAAGCGGAAACATCCAGACTGGAGACCATGGCAACTGCAACACACACGCTGCCATTATGAACTGGGAGGTCACGACCTTCATGTTCCCTAATGCTCCCTTATTCTGGGCTGTGGAATTCGAACATCTATAGTGTAAAGTTTTCTTTCAAACTAGAACATCTGTACATGTCTATTCCTCCTTTTGATGGAGTTTTATATAAGTAAAATATTTTAAAATGTGTTTTAAATTTCTGTGATACCTATAAATGTTGATTTGATGGAGGTTGGAAATTAATATTATAAAGGAAATAGTTGAAAAACAAAGTTATGACTTGGCTCAATTGAAAATATAAACTAGCATGCTCAGCATTAGAACTTAGCCAAAATGAAGGGCTAAAACAGTTTAAGAGCTCTTTGCAGGACTAATAGGTAACCTGCATTAGAAAATGTTTAAGTGTATGTTTTTGTCTTTCATAAAATGCAGAACCAGAAAAATAAGTTTTTGCTTTATAATGAAGTGAAGCATCCACATTATAGCTTTTGATCTTTCAAGCAATTTAAGGCTTTTGAGATCCCAAGCAATTATTTTACCATATAATTAAGGGTTGCTCTTACTTTATACACCAAAACAGGCATAACACTACGGCAAACCAGTGTCTCTTCACTTAGAACAAAATCTCTAGTGTAAATAGGGGTAAAACTAAACACTTGAGCACAGTTTAGACCTCCACACACTCAACAAAAAGAGTGCCTCATATTTTAAATCTCACAGTGTAAAGAGGTTGAACAAAAATGTGTTTGGGTGTGGAAGTGGCCAAAGAGGCTTAACTTTGGTTTCACTCAGGCCTCGGACTGAGCGTGCTTAGAATAACTTGGCTTCCTCACACCTACTTCACTGTGAGCATCAGTTCATGAGGTCTCTTGAGAATGGAATCTCAGAGTCTGAGACATCTATGGTTTTATTGCAGGTGTCAAAGCCAACTGATTGGCTGGTGGTGGCTTCCTGGAGGGATATGATGAAGTTTGTGAGGCAAGTTTGGATTCAACAGGAGAGGCTTAATAGCCATAGATGGTACCAGTATGATGGAAACCAGTAGAGACCCAGCCCCGAGCCCTCAGAAGCCTGAGTTCAATTTGCTGTACAGACTCACTATTTATTTGATGGCAACATCACCTCACCAATCGGATAGCTCACAATGACAACATCAGGTTTTGTTAACCAGAACTCCCAACCTGTGCTCTAGACTACATCAGGAGGGATCATGAGAACTCAGTCCTGGGTTCCTGAGGCTTTTGATTCTTCTAAAGCTCCAAAGAAGGAACACTTCTTGCACTAAGAAAGCAGCAGATTTTAGGCATTGTTCACAATGATTATAATGATGATGATAAAAATAACAATAACAAGAACAGCAACATGGCAACTGCAGTACATGCACGCCATCATTATGAACTGCAATCACTGCTAAGCCCTTTACAAGTATTATTTCATTTGATCTTCACAAAACCCTACATTACAGGAACTATTGTTATGTCCACATTACAGATGAGAAAACAAAAGCCCAGGATCACACCTCTAGAAATTAGAGAAGTCCAGGAATCTAGTCTAGAGATGTTGACTGCAGACTACAGGTGGCCATCACCATGCCTGGCTAGTTTTTTCTACTTTTAGTAGAGATGGGGTCTGGCTCAAACTGAGCTCGAGCCTGAGCTCAAGCAATCCACCAGCCTTGGCCTCCCAGAATGTTAAGATTACAGGCCTGTGCCATCACACTCCACCTTTCTTTTTCTTTTAAATATATTATTTTTATAGCAGTTTTAGGTTCACAGCAAAATTGAACATAAAGTTCGAAGAGTTCACATACACTCCCAGCCTCCCCTCTACCAACACCTCCCCACAGTAGTAAATTTGTTATAGTTGATGAACCTACATTAAAACACCATTAACCCCCCCCCATCTGTAGTTATATTAGAATTTCACTCTTGTTGTTATCTATTCTATGAGTGTAGACAAATGGATAGTAACATGTATCCTCCATAATGGTATCATACAGAAGAATTTTGCCGTCTTAAAAACTCTCCATTCTGTGTTTATTCACCTCTCTGTCTCTCTCTGTTAACCTCTCATAGTCACTGTCTTTTTACTGTCACCATAGTTTTGCCTTTTTTCCTGCAAAAGCACTTCTCCTTTTAGGTTATATTCTGGAGATATTTATATATTGCTTTTTCATGCTTCTAGGTATGCCATGCTGCAGATCATTCATGATCATTCATCAATCCACATTGATCAGCATTTCTATCATTTCTAAACTTCTGCTAACAAACAATAGTGTGGTGAATGACACTGTACATGAATCATTTGGCATGTGTGTGTTTATACATTTCAACTTTAGCCAACAAATACTGACAAACTGGCCTCTGCAATGCATTTACCAATTTCCCCCTCTTACCCTCATTTATCCTCTTTCAGTCATTTGTACACTTACCAAACACTGAGTACCTACTATGCCCCTAATATTGTTTCAGTCCTATGGGACATAAAAATTAATGAGAGCCCATGATTGTTCACCAGGAGTTTACAACTTTTGGGGGGGACAGAATTTTAATTAAACAACTATAATGTACCGTGATAAAGTAGTACAGTGCAATTTTCAAGGCCAGACATTGCACAGTGGAGAGAATGAAGAATTCCTCCTGAACCTGGAAGGTGATTTTGATGTGAGTTTCAAAGTTTGAGAGAACAATTATTAGATGGTCAAGAGGAAAAAGAACCATCCCTCCACGATGGCATCCTAGGTCTTTTTAACTTCTTCCAGGTTTCTGCTTAATAGTGAATATTTTTCTAGTTTGCTCCCTCCGGGATGTTATCTGAGCACATCTCACTGTTCTCATGGTCTTCTGTGGACGTTTGCACGCTGCACTGCACCTCTGGTACAGTCCTCTCCCAGCTGCAGGCTGAAGTTAATAATTCCATGGGTGGGGGGGAGAAGAATTGCTTTTTTCTCCTCCACTAAAACCCTAGAAAGGTGAATCAATTTTTCCCAATTAAAATCTTTTAAACTCAAATTGCTATTTTATAATTTCATGATCTTCATTCCTGATTTTCCTCAATTTACAGTTAATTCTTATGGCCAGGCATCCTGTCTCATGCCTGTAATCGTAGCACTCTGGGAGGCCACGGCAGGTGGATTGCCTGAGTTCAGTTCAAGACCACCCTGAACAAGAGCAAGACCCCATCTCTACTAAAAATAGAAAAACTAGCCAGGCACAGTGGCACATGCCTGTGGTCCCAAGTACTCGAGAGGCTGAGGCAAGAAGATTGCTCAAGCCTAAAAGTTTGAGGTTGCTGTGAGCTGAGACACCACAGACATCTACCCAGCTCAATCAACAGTGACCAAGGCCACAGCACTTCATCATTCAAAGCCTGGATCCCCTACGCCTTGGAACTACTCAGAAGTGGGCTACAGGAACGGCTCACATATAGCTACAAATATCTCCCCAGGAAAGACAGCCCATCCCTAATGCTATTTCTCCAAAATACAGATGCAATCATGTCACTCCCCAGCTTCCAATCCATCATAAGTTCCCCATGTGCCATAAAATTCAAACACCTTACATTCATATACAATGCTATAGTCCTATGCAGTGGTCACTAGCAACATGTGGCTACTTATAATTTTGATTAATTAAAATTAAATAAATCTAAAATTCAGTTCATCAGTTACACTAGTTATATATTAAATACCATATTGGATAGGGAAGATAGGAAAACTAGAATGCCTTTAGTTTTCTTTCTTGTAAATGAAATTTTTATTTACATACTGTGTGTAGGAGCAAATACATAAATTCTTATATAAATTCTAAAGGATGCAAGAAATCACTACAATTTGTTTATAAACCAAAACACATATTAAAATCAATGGACTTCTTAGAATGGGTACAGGTGATTGCACTAATGTACACAGCTATGATTTAACAATAAAAAAATGAAATAAAATAAAATAAAATCAATGGACTTAGGATAATTCATTCTGTGGTGTTCTCAGTACAAATTAGAATGCCTTTTTAAAAATTATGTTTGTTTTTAATATTTTTTCACCCATGTGTACCAGAAGGAGATAGAATGCCTTCTTTAATTCTTTTCCAACTATTCCAGGCTCATCTCCCACCACTTCCCCAATGGGGCCCAGGCGCTATTCACACTGAAATCCTTGCTGTTCCTCAAACATAATATAATAGTTTAGGCCTCTCATGTCTGTCCTTAAGTCATGCCTGTGACTTGAGATATCTTTTCTCCTTGTCACCTTTTGAGCCATCATTCAGCCTTACAGGCCCAGCAAACATACAACCTGTTCTGTGAAGGTTTTCCCAACATATGGCACCCCAAATACAGTTTCCCTCTTTCTTTATGTTCTCAACTCTTTATATTCTTTTTATAGTACTTACACTAGCTGTACCCATGTAACTTTCTAGAATTCCTTAGTAGAGGAAACAGGATAACTAGTGCCTATCAGATCAGCACAGACTCAGGTGCCAGGGAACCACTAGCCATGACTACTTGAGTAAACATGTGCTAGTCACTTATTAATAATTTCTCTTGCCTTAGTTTCCTCATCTGTGAAATGGGGATAAGTGTGAGGATCTTTGTGAGGATAAACTGTGTTAACATAGAAAAAAAGGCTTTGAATTTGGCTTACAACTTGGTAAAGCACTACCTAAAAGTTAGCTCTTAGTAAATTATTAATGTACTTTATGTATTCAAATATGATGTATATTTTAGAAGAACAAAAATGTAACCACAATTAATAACTCCACTTTTCTCAGATACCTTTACTGTGTCTGAGGGTCAAACTCTCAAACCACATCGTTCATGACCACCACTAGTTGTCAATGACTAAATGCAAGTTTTAGGAGGTGTATGAAGATTCTTTCAAGAGTCAGTCCCTGAGAAAACTCTCATTTTCTGACTGGGAAAAGATTATTTATAAAGATAGAATGAGAAGTGCCTACATGGAGTGCAGTGTTCACTGCCCAATGCATTACTCTTGATGATAACTTGTTACTCACAGTCTCTTCCATTTGTCTGATGTGGCATTTCTGTCCTTTTACATTTGATCTTTCTTCTCTTTCCTTGGTATTCTCATATTAATCCATAACAGAGAAAAGAATTCTAGAAAAATGTTAGTCTCCAAGCATTTATGTAAACCAATTGATTATCATTTACTAAAACAAAATTTGTGATGATTGTAGTGGTATTGCTAGAAAAAAGAGAGTCTCTAATACTTTGTAACAGGTACATACAATTTATTATAGCTTTAATTTTAAGAGAATCTCCTCTGTACTAATACTCTAATCCCCTCCTAACCACTAAGTCACTTGAACTAAAACTTTAAAAATAGTTGGCCTCAATAAATTGTGAGTGTGTATGTGTGTGTGTGTGAGACAGAAAGAGAGAGAGAGAGGACTCCTGAGGTCATCAAAATACTATGAGGTAATTTGCTTTTCTTGTTTCATTCATGCATCTTATTTTTTTTTTTTAATTTTTGATACTTTCAAACTTTTTTGCATTTTATTTTCTATTTCTCTACTTACTATATAGTTCTTTCAGAAAGAAGAAAAATGACATGTTTATACATTCATATGTTTTCTATAAAAATAAATCTTGACTTTTGCCAGTTATACCACTAATAGCTGATGAGGGAACTTTAAAATAATAAATCAATCAAATTTCCAAAGGAGGATAAGAAGAAATATTAAGGCGTGATTTATACATAGCAGGCACAATATTGACCTGTAATTCCAAAGTCATTACTTGTTTAAAATGTGACAGTTGCCCCCAAAAGTGCATCTCATGAAATATTTCCTACCAATAAGGGGAAATTTCCAAGAAGCCATCAATATTCTTGCTCACAAATCCAATATTTGTGGATAAAATATGATGCTCCTTGCTTTTGAGCACAGTTAGATAGAAATTAATATGAAAGCATTGTGCAGAATAAAAATGTTGTGATAGTTCATATTAACATCACTGGTACAAATGTCTATGGCTAGAGGTCCACAATCATTTTCTTGAAAGGTCACATAGTAAATAATTTATGTTAGTGTTTCTGGGCCATACACACAAACTCCGCTGTGTTGTGTCACAGCAGAAAGCAGCTCTAGATGAGATGGGAAAGGAGTGGGTGTGCACAGAAAGGTCTGGAGCAGCCGCAGCCTGCAGCACTGTGCCAACCCCTGGTCTACGCCAACCAACCCCATTGGGAAAATGTCCCTCTCCCTTGAACCCCCTCCCTATGGAGGGAGAATGCTGAATGACAAAAGCATCGTAAGCCTTTAGTCAAAACCTCATTTTCCAGACAAGAATACTGAGGTTCTGAGTGGCTCGGGTGACTTGATAAAGATCCATTAATAATGTTAGTGTGGACGTGAGACCATGTTCATGCACAATTATGAAAAATTTCTTACTTCTTACTATGTCAGGTAAGCATCTAAGCACTTGTACTTTCGCTCATTTCATCCTTACAACAGCTTTCTAAAGTACTGTTATCATTTTCATTTCACAGATGAAGAAACAGATTCAGAGATATTAAGCAACACAGCCAGAGTTTCACAGCTGGCAAAAGGTACAGGACAGAGCCAGGGCTTCTAACCTTCTGCTGCTTCCCTTTAACCTTATCACTGTTCCCTTTCCACTGTGTGCCCTTCTACGATCCTTTTGAGTAAAAGCCTTTCAATGCACCACATGCATTCTCTGTTCTTGGAATCCAACACTAGAGTTCCTACCATTGCCTCTGACCTGTGCCGTCACGGACAGGACATCTTCCCCTCGGAAGCACTCACAGAACCTGACTTGTTCATCCAGTCTAACTATAATACGCAACACAGAAACAGGGAGTGGACCTCGATAGTACACGCCCATGGCCAACCCCATGTAGAAAGGCTGGGAAATGGAATTGTTTGATTTTTGCTTGTGCAACACCACCAATCTGACACACCAACACCACCATGACCACAGCGCATAAGGGAAGTCAACTGACTTCATGCTCTCTCCTGACCCGTCTGGCTCCTGGAGCAGCTCTGTGTCCCATCCTGGGTCCACAGCCACTAAGGGTCCAGGGCAGGACCCCAGAAAAATGACTGGAATTTCCTTTCATTCACAGCCGAGACAGGTCATTTCTTCAGAAAGTTGGGCCTGCCCAGCACCCCAGCATTGCTCTACGTGAGCCTCCTCACGCTTCATGTACTTTGTTTTTCCCTAAGTCTTGTCAAACAAGTAGGTGTAGAAATGTAGGGAGGAATAAAGAGATATTCAGTGCATGCTTTTTTTCTAAATGATTTCATTTCCTTATGAAGGTTTGAAGTGTCCCAGCTAAAGCCTCCACCGTTGATAGTAAAAGCTATCTGAGGTTAAACGGCAAATTATGAATTAAAACAAAGTGTTTTTTAATTTGATGTGTTCACATCACAGAACCAAAGTTGTTCTTCATGTAACATACACACGACTGTAAACCACTGTTACTTGTTCTCTTAACTTAGTAAACGTTACGCAGTCTATGCAGTTTTATTTTCATCTCAAACTCTAGAAAAGAGCCTGTATAAAGTGCATGATCCTAACATTACTAATACCTTTAAGCACATATTCCGTCTCTGACTTTCCTTTCTCAGCCAAGGGCTATTTTGCATTTGTTAAAATAGATAGGTTCTGATCAAAAAAATTAAAAGAGAGAGAAAAACCTCATTTTCCAGACAGGAGGTTTTTGTCTTACAGCAAATGTCTTTCCCAGTGGGTTTCTAATGAAGCCAGACTATAAGGTCTACTGTCCTTCACTCTTCTTTTCAAATCTTTATTTCTCCCAATAGTAAAGAAAACAATATGGAGTTGAATTGGGTGAGTCTCCAAAAAGTAATAAAAGACTCAGCAGTGAAGCAATGGGTCACAGTATAAAAACAGCAGCTCCTACCCCACTTCCCTTCTCACTCAGCAGAGCCCATGGCAGAGAGAAACTGGGGCTCTAACCAAGGGGACTACATCAGCACACTTCACAGATTTCACAGAGGCAAATCAGGAAAGGTTAAAAGCTACAGTCAGTATAATCATTTCCTGCAAGTAAACAAACTTAATGAAAAACTACAACAGAAAGTTACCATCTGAAGAACCTCAGTGGAGCCCTTCTGACACCTCCGGGCACATTCCTAACCACAGTAAACAAGCTCTAATGTTCTATCTGAAGTTGTTACTGCCCTTTGCATTGCTGGGCAGCTTCCTGGGGCTCCCCAAAAAGGTATGCAGCCTGCCCTGTGGGCTGACCCACCCTTTACAACCAAACCTGACAGGGCTGAGCAAATACAGTCTCAAAGGCAAAGACATTCTTTAGGGATTGTGCAAAGGAATTTGGCAGCTGTGTCTTCCCTATGAGGTGTGGTATAAAGAACAAGTTCCTCAGCCAGGGGCATGTGATAATCTGCAGCCTCTGGAGGAAAAATCACTGTTTAACTGCACTTATCCAGAAATCCACATTTGCATTAAAATGCCCATTAGCCTTCCTCTGCTACTAACACCTTGGAGATATTTATTTATTTTTTAAAGTTACTTGTATAGAACCAAGTAAAAGATGAAACCTGTACAGAATATTTTACGCAAATATCTTTTCTACTCCACTCTTTTCTTCCTCCCTTCCCTCCAAGGAACACCAAGAGAACAGCTCCTGATTTTCAGGGTGTCCCCTGAGAACCCAGTAAGGACAGCTCCAGTATCTCACACACCAGGAGGGTGGATGGGCCGTGGACACAGAACAGAACTTCTGCAGAGTTCCTTGACAATTGTACAGAGCACTGTGTGAGCAGAGACATACTAGTGTCACAGTCTTGTTTCTATAAGCCTTGTCAGTAATGGGAAAAGTCAAAGGCTTGAGAGTAATTCGGCTCCAGCCCCTACAGTTTTAACACTGGGATTCTTAGTAGACCCACCCCGAGGTCACTGTCTTTCTATTTTTTATTTTTGATGTTAACTTTGAGCAGACTCTGCACTGGGTGATAAAGGTGCTATTACTCTGCTGGCCAATCTGTGGGAGAGGACAAGTCTCCTGCTGCTCTGTCACCTGGGGTCAAGAGCTGAGTCTTTATTGAATCTCAGTGGAAGTCAGTTGTCACAGCCCTGTGAGTCATCTGTGAACTGCACATGACCCTCAAGAATGCCAGAATTGAGTGGGTGGAGCATTGAAGAATTTGGGGAGGTTGTTTTTTATTTTGTTTTTTCAACAAGAAATACTCCAACTTGTTATGGGTAGGAGTAAATGAAATAGTAGGCCAGAAAGATGAACTGAAAAACAAAAATGATGCTGGAGAAAGAAGCCATATAAAATATCTGTAGGAGATTATCACCTCTTTGGACTAGATTACAGTTGATTTAAGGATGTAACAGAGGAAAAAGCCTGAAAAAGAGCAAATATGTTTTATTAGCTGTTTCTTTAACTACCCTCCCACTTTCTGGATAAATTAAAATCTGCATCCCTGCCAGAGGTCAGTAATTAGAAGGGCCAGGGAGTGTTCTTTGGTTTTCTGTATTGTAGGAGATAGCTCAATGGAATTGTCTGGGCAGATGTCTTGAGATTGTCTTCCAGAGGAGGTCAGTCAGGAGTATCAGCCTTAGTTAAAAAGCAATAGCCCAAAGTTGAAAATTCTTCCTTTAAAAGCTCTGTATAGTTGCTTATAGTTAGGATGCTGACACTTTCAGAAAAGAGTCTGCCATCTTCCTCATTTGTGGTCAAATTAATAAAGTTCTCTTTCCTTATCCTCAAAATCCTCATTCTTTGTTTGGCCATGGGGACAAGTATTGAGCTTTCAGTAATAGGGACAGAAACTTGTGCTGTCTGTAACTATTTCTATAGCAAAAACTATTAGTGAATAGTGATTTACAGCCTTTACCACATCCCAGAACATACTGGAGCATTTGAGCATTGACCCCTAAACTTTACCCTCTACTGCCTGTTTCCCAAATTGAGTCTCAGGAGGAAAGTGATCATCATAGCCAAAAATCAGCCACACACCATAAGACCTGCACACGACAGAGGAGGAGGAAGTCGATGTGTCCTAAAAATCTACTGGAGGATGAGGAAGGAGGTGACCAGAAAACAGGAGGGCAGGAAGAAGGATTATGAACTGGGGACAGTAATTGAGAGATGAAAGAGTGGGAGCCACCCTGGAGTTACTGAGTACTACAGAAGTACTACCTAAAACATTTTGATTGCACATACCTATCCACATAAAAACATTTTCAGCAAATACCATCTATAGATATGTTTATTTATTTTTTCTTTCATGTTTACTTATTTTTAAATTAAATATTTGTACTTTTGTGTACCTTGTGTTGTGCAGATTATCTGTGGGCAACCCAGCACTGTCTGCCTTCCAAGATCTTTGATTGGGAAGGGCTAAAAAAATTAGGAACTACATTTCTCAGAATGCCTGCCAGCTGGGTTTTGGGTTATATTCTGCCTGTGAGAGATAATTACACAAGCTTTGGAAGGTGATATAGAAGTAGAAACCATAATATGGTTCCTGAGCCACAGGAGGCAGATCACGTGTTTTGGCAGACAGCAGATATAAGGTGTTTCTGGAATCTTCCCAGAATCTTTCTGTGAATTATTTCATTTTAGTGGTGAAAAGGCAGCTGAATCATGATTAGCCATTTTTGGTAGTTCCTGAAATTCCCCGTTTCATGAAAGCCATCAGGAGCCTTGCTTAACTGTCATTCCTCAGCCTTTTGGTTTCCTTGGCAGAAATCTGACCTTACCCTATAAAGCATAATATACAAACAGAAATTTTAAAGGATAATGTCAATACTATTTTAGTTCTTTTATTTTATAAATAACCCAAATTTCTTTTCTCAATAAAACTGTGAATTGTGGGCCAAATAAATATCTTTTTTTCTCCTATAAATTACCCAGCCTTTAGAGGATTAAAGATGGCGGCTGAGTAACAGCTTCCCTGCAACTGGGCATGGTGAGTCTGGGGAGATAAGACGCCAGGCATCTCTGGCTGGTGGGATCTGCTTATAATCATCCCTTTGAGGATACAGGGAGTCAGCAAGGGACTTCTGAATCCCAAGAGGAGGACAAAAACAGTGGAAAACTGGCAAGCAGTTGCGTGTGTTTGATAGACCTAACCCCGCCGGCAATCCTAAGTACAAGCAGCAGTGAGACTACAAACCGGAAAGGCCTTACCTGTGAACTGTTTCAGTGTTTTTGGACTTGGCACTCAGTTGAACTGCCTTGGGGAGAGCTTGAGCAGGAGTGCGAAAAACTTTGGGCATTGTCTGGGGCCCCAGACTGAGCAACTGAGCTGGGTGCAGGAAGCCATTGTGAAAGAACTGCCCAGGCAAGCTCTGCCCTCAGGGTCCCAGAGCAAGGATCAGGCGGGACCTAGTAACCTAGTGACCAAGCATCCTAAAGGCAGGGACGGAGCTGCCTTACAGCCTTAATCCTTAGGAGCAGAGTGAGACGATTTTGACACACTGGAGCCTCGGGCTGTTGCCCTGGGGAGAGTGCTGTGACGTCACAGCTCATAGCAGCCTCAAACTCCTGGGCTTGGCACCTCCAGGACCTCCATAAGAGCTGTGCCCTGACCCCCGACCCGCGACCTGCACCCACCTGGCCTCTGATGCCCTGACCAGGAACTCCAGGAGCTGTGCAACCCTGCGTCCTCCCTCCTGTACTCTCCCAGCCTCCACAGTGGCCCACTCGTCTGGCCAGGGACTCTGGTAGCCGTGTGCCCTCTGGAGCCCTCCCTGGCTCTGTGCAGAGCCCTTCACCAGGCCAGAGTCTGCTGGAGCCTTGGGCTTTCTGTGCCAAAGTCACTGAGTGCCAGGCACTACCAGAACCATGCGCACGACCTCCCGCCATGTTGCTGGATCCGGGTGTGTCACACAACAGAGCTGCTTCCACAACCAGAACTCCCAAGCTGGAGCAGCCCCAGAGGAACTAAACAAGGTCACTCCCTACAAAGATCCAGCAACAATAGAGTGACCCCACTGGGTTCTATTCTTGGAGAGACACCTCCCCAACTCTGAGGACAGCCAGAGGCAACGGTGAAAAACAATCATGAGGCGAAATCAACAGAAAATCTCTGGCAATATGAATAATGAGAGTAGATCAACTCCTCCAAGGATCAATGGGGAAGATCCCATGCCAAATAGCTGAGATGTCAAATCAAATTAAGAATCTGGATAGCAAATGAGATTGAATTAAAACACCAACCAGTAACCCAAAATATGACTCAAGAATTCAACAAATTTAAAGACCAAATGAGCAAAGATTTTGACACATTGAGACAAGAAGTTGCATCCCTCAAAGATCTGAGAAACACAGTAGAATCCCTCAGTAACAGAATGGAGCAAGCAGAAGAAAGGATTTCTGACACTGAAGACAAAGTTTTTGAATGCTCCCAAACTCTCAA